>JZLH01S0191552.1:93758-123446 GCA_001188425.1 Eucidaris tribuloides | reverse complement strand
GTACTGTGTGTGTGTGTGTGTGTGTGTGTGTGTGTGTGTGTGTGTGTGTGTGTGTGTGTGTGTGTGTGTGTGTGTGTGTGTGTGTGTGTGTGTGTGTGTGTGTGTGTGTGTGTGTGTGTGTGTGTGTGTGTGTGTGTGTGTGTGTGTGTGAGTGTGTGTGTGAGAGAGAGAGAGACATCTGTACAATCATAATTATATAAAATGATTTTTACGTTACATGTAGTATTTATTTACCTGTATACTTTTTATATATACATGTATTTACTTATATACGTTGATATCTTTACTTATTTATGGATTTAAAAATATTAGAGTGTATCATCTTTCTTTTTGGTTGAACATTGGTAATTTTATCTCAATGTACCAAGTGTGAACATACATGTACAAGGCACATATTTTCAAAAGTGAAAACAGAAGAAAATACTTTGTACTACATCATAACATGTATGTAAAAAAAAAATAAGGGGGTGGGGGTCAGATGAACTCTAATCTAGCACTGAATTTTCTTTTCAAGTATTAAAGGTATTGGCTAACATTTACCACATTTAAAAAAATCTTAGCTACATGATTCCCCATGTTACCAATGTCTTTGATAAGGTCTAAAAATGACGCCCTGAAAAAAATTGTATTTCAAAATGATTATTTAGTGCTTTAAAAAAGTGAAAATCGTAAGCATTCACCTGCCCATTTTCTCCCATAGACTTACTGTGTGTACACCTACACTATTTAAACTCGCCCCGAGTTTTAATTGTTTATTCATGCATAACTTGCCATTGGCAGTGTAACTTTCCAAACTTTTTTTTTATTCTAGGGTGTTTATTTGTCCATATGAGCACTACTATGTAGTTCAGATATCAAAATTTGACAATTTTTTAAATTGAAGCTCCACAATGTTAGCCTATCACTTTAACATAACCTAGGTTCTCCAATAGTTTTTAAGCAAAGCAGGTCAGAATGATACCCAGACCCTGCTGTGTAGATTACCAGTCTCAGCATACTGTGTATTTGTTCTGCTTGTTATAATCCACAATTGAACATTTAAAGTGCATTATATGAGGTTAGTGTTATACAGAGTGATGTTACAGAATTTATTCTGCAATTGATGTCAAGTATTTCCTTATTTGCTTTCAACACATTTAAAATGATATACTGTGAAAATATTCTGTGAGTAGGAAATACTTTGAAAATAAAGAGTGTGGAAAAGTAAAAGTGAAAAAACAAAAACATTTCATCAGAGTCATCACTTGAATTTAAAGAATGTTAGGCTGTAGTGGAAAGGACAAAAAAACCACTTCAAAAAGGGAGTCATGATTATTTTCATGGGAAAGGAATACAACAGTTGAAAGGATAACAGAGAATAAAATAAATACTAGATGCAGTTAGCAAGTGGAAAGTAAAAGTGAAAAAAAAATCACTAGATTCATAACTTGAATTTTAGAATATTGTGCCATAGTGGAAAGGATTAAAAAAAAGCACTTCATCAGAGCTCTAGTCATGATTATTATTTTATGGGAAAGCATGCCATAGTGGAAAGGATAAAACAAAATAGAAGATAAAAATCACATCACGAGAGAGTCATTATAATAATTAAGATGAAATTGTGCCAAAAAAACTAGGGCCCTAAGTAGTATCTAGGGGACGTGATGCTCATTAAAACCAAAATGTCAGTGACTGCTAGAAGCAATCTGTGTTGGGGCCACCAGGCCCATTGGTTGAATGCCCCATCATCATGAAACATAACACTGTTTTCAGTCGGAAGCCGCTTCTTATTAGGTACTTAAAGGTGCTGTTTGATAATGCTTCCAATTTATGAAAAAAATCTGAGCTGCATGGCCGTTAATGCTATCAATGTCTGTAATGTGGTGTTAAGATGCAGCCTGCCAAAAAAATAAATATAAAAATAAAATAAAAAATTAAATATGCTTGAAAAACATCACAAAAGCCCAAGTGCAGTTTTGGTCGATCAGACGAGTTTTTCACCAGACTTTCAAAAATTATGTTTTTGTCACATGTGCTGAACATAAAAAAAAACAACATCAACCCATAATATTTAGTTTTAAAGTGGTGGTTCTCAGAAGGTTGTGGAACAAGAGATGAAATTATGTGTACATTGTGTGCATCCATCTTCTTTGAAAGAAGGCAAAGAGATATTGATTATACTTAGTTGACAATCACTATTAAATACTGATAAACCTTAAAGGGCAGTGACATCATTGGGAGAAGTCAAATGGCTCAAGAAAATACCAATGTATGCATTGACTTAATTGTAAATTCAGGCTGGAAGGATTTGTCTTGAATTTGTGTACTTGAGGAGAAACAAGAATTAATTTTCTTGTATTGAATTCAACTCCGGCCCTGGTAAAAATTGATAGCATAGAAAGCTACACAACAAATGTTACCATCATGACATTTTCTGATAACAAAGAAAAAAATGTATGACTGTGAAACTTTCAACAGTGTATTCTGAGAGCATTCTGTTCTAAATAAAGGACTGTTTCCAATTTTGCTATTTCCCCGTATATTATTGGTAAACTGTAAACTGTAGTTGGAGATGGAATTGATGGATAACAATCACATCTTGATAGATGTTGAAACTGATCAATAACAGTACTCAAACTGACGGGGGAAAAATATTGGATTTCATGGATAACGGTAACAATACCTGCTTACTTGGGATAACAGTTTGTTCATCCACAAGAATGTGATGCACATATGGCATTTTCAGTTATTGTTGCACGCTGATTTTTCAAGGAAACCAGCGTGCTTTTCATGAATATCCTGTCACAAAGGAGTGCTTGAATTTTCATTTCCTTTGCTCACCAGGTGCTATCAAGTGATCCCAAGTATAGTGAAACTGCATGAACAAAACATAGCGTGAATAATTGTCTGGAGTTTTTATTGTGCTGCTGGCTGTTTTCTATCAGAAGTGTTTTGGTTTGTAAGGATCAGACAATGTGGAATTGACATTGATTTGCTTTCTGATTTACTTGTTTTGTGTGGAGATCAGAATGTTTAGCGTTTTGTGATTTGCAGTTAAAAAATATACTTGAGGATGTACAGTGCATTATGCTACAAGTCAGTGATAATGCTGATGATAATGCTGATGGTGATGAGATATTGAAAATTTATGATAATTGATTACAAAGACAGTATCTGTGATGTGATGATTATGTAGTTATTTTAAGGACAAAGATTTTGATGACATTGATGATTATGGTGATAATGATAATGATGACAGTGTTGATGATGACGGTGATACAGTGTATAAAGAGATGATGGTGATGATAATGATGCTGCTGATGATGATTGAATTTCATTTAAATATTTTTTTAATGCTCTGTAATATGTGTATATTGTATGCCACATAACCTTATCCCAAGCAAGCAAATGGAATGTTTAATTTGTATGTCATTCAAAATTGTATTATTGCATAACTAGTTGTGGAGTACATTTTTCAGTACACGTATCTCTGTATTATCTGGTCAGAGAATTTGACTGCTCCGTAACCTCTTTGGAACCAAAAGGTTATTCCATTTTCATGTCTGACAAAATAGAATGAATTATAACTAATTGACAAAGTATTAAAGAGAGGATAATTTATAACGACATTTATACATTTATATATCTATTGTTTTGAACTGCTTACGGTTTGTCATATAATTGTTGTATTTGTACTTAACTTTAATTTCTAGTATTAAATCATAGACAGAAAACGGTGCATTTAGATTTAGAAACGCCTTTATTAAGCGCCAACTTAATGTTTTGTACTATTATTATTACATCCATAAAAAAATAGATAAATTTAAAAATTCCAAATAATATGACCTGTTGCTTAGATGATTTTCGTTAATTTGATCGACCCGATGGTGAGAGGATTAAATTGGACAACACCCATCAATCAAATTGTATCGCAATGATTAAATATTGGTTTGGAGTGATAGATACTCGACTCTGCATTCTGTTCTATTGTCCCGTTCTATTATTAACATGACATTGTTTGTTTTTTACAGCGATCCTACTCGGAATCCTACGTAAAGAAGAAAGGTCAGTGTGTAAAAAACGAGAGATACGTCTCCCCAACGGCTTTGAATGTTCATCTTAATGTCAGTTTTTTATTTGTTGCTTTCTTTTGTTACGTTGTTACATTTTTTTTCCAGTAGGCGAGGGTTATCCGAAACGGAGGCCTTTGTTATGTGTCTGTAAGCTTCCGTTCATCAGCCGGCTTTTTACACAGTTTACGCGTAATCCCTTCGTCGCTGCTTTCCACCCCAAATCTCTTCATTTTATTCATGATTTCATGCTTCTGACAATTTTTATATGATTTTTTTCCAATGGTTCCATGTTTCCATGTTTCTTTTTCTTTATATACTTTATAGTTCATAATTATATGATTTTAGTTTATGTTATTTCGTTTTTCTTTTCTCTCCCAACCACTTTAAATTTGGTTCCCAACCCTGACAGTTAGCCCGAAAAGCGAGCGATCCCTTTGGTGAACGATTTTTTCCGGAATTACCAGGTAACATCCAAAATAGAAAAAAAAATCTGCAGTAGGAAAATTTTGAGGGAAAAAACCCCATTTAAAATATAGCAAAAGCAGAGTTGAATACCCAAAGCAAGTCTAATCAGTGTTATTATTAGGTATGCCCACGTGTTTGCCATATTTGCACAATTTTTAAGTATTTACCAATTTTAGTTTGGGGATGGGGATAGGAGATGTATTGCTGTCATCAAATATCCAAGTCATTCCTAACAAGCCAAAAGTATACTCCCCTGTCTCATATTTGGACAAATCACAATGTTGTTTACCTCGTAAATGTTCACTATAATACTGGTATTGGTTTTGGGGAAATGGGTGATATATAACAACATCAAAGCTATCAAAGCCATTGGAAGTTGAACTTTTGCTAAAGTGTTTTTGTCAAGTGTGTGGAAGCTTTTTGCTACTTACAATATCAAAATTGCCCTTTGGTGGAGGAATTCATCCAATTTCGGAAAGATTAGATTTTTTTCCTGTGATGTATAAGATGAAATTCTACTCCCAAATAAGTTCTTTAACCTGTTCGGGACTAGTCACAAGGCGGTATGCTCTTGCTGGGGTCCATAGGAAATGCAAGTTAAAGTAAATAAAATCATCTTGAAGAGGTTAACTCTTTACGTGCCAAAGGTGCAAATATGCACCACACAATACATACATTGTCCATAGAGCTGTAATTTCCGTGGCATGTTAAGAGATAAAATGGAAACACTGATTAGACTGACTGGAAAGCAATGAAGCTTTTATCCTAAATAATACGGCCGAGTGCGAATTGCAGTGCTCACTTTACTCATACAATTAAATCAGCACAGGGTGTTTATCGTTTATATTAACCATGTGGTGTTTCGGAGTTTCTACTAACATTTTGATACACGCATATATCTATCCATATGACACTGAATCTCACTTTCCATTTCAAATTAACATGTACACTCTCTTTCTTCCTTGGTGAATTGTTCTGATGCTTTATGAGATGGTATTTAATCACATATTTGGATTGTAGACCTGTTTGACTGCAGTGGTGGTATTTGGTTGCAATTCAAATTGATCCTGTTTGATTTACAAATTATGTATTTATTTCTTCATATCATCCTTACCCATTTTTACTGGCATGCTGTTTTCATTTCATTAATTTGAGCAATTTTTAGAATTTGAATGTATGAATGTTGTCCACGGAGCAAGTACTGTTGACTGAAATTACCTGTATCACCAGACACATATATACGGTCTTGTGAAAAGTATTTTGAGTTCCTCAAAGAGGTAAAAGTGACAAAAATATTCAAACAACCCCCTCCCAAAGAAAACAATTAAATGTCATTTACTTTCCATTGAAACAGATTGTTTGCTTGTGGTTAAATTCTTTAATTCAAATCGCCTTCTTGAGATATTTTGTGCAGTTAGGTACATACATGTTCAACAATACATTTCAATCAAATGTGAATTTGTTCCTATCAATAAAGAATAATTATGTACAATGTAATTTACAGATTGCTTGCACCCACACATGTAATATTACAGGAAGAGTTATGAAACCATTGCTTGGATTAAGCGTACATTTGCACTGCAGAATACATTAAAAAGAATAAACTCTGAAACTATGTAGATTCACAGATTTTCAGACTGCATCATCAAATCCGTATAGCCACCACAAATGTATATATTATGATAAGGACTACATGCACCTGTACATTAAATCCAAACACAAACAAAACGTGCTAGAGGCTAAAAAAACAAAATAATACATGGTCATGGTATTTTGAAGCATTAAAAGAGTACATTTCAGTTTATACCTGTTGATTCCTTAAGACCTTAAAGTTTTAGTGCATCACTTTTGATGCTGAAACTTAACATTTATGAATCCCCTGGAATATACAGTGTGTCTTGAAAAAAATTGTGCAAGTGAAAACCGCCCTCTTTGGCACTTAGGAAATACTCTTGTGACATTATACATCAACGTCAAGAGCTTGGTCTTAGCTTTCAGATAGCGATAATTTTCTTCAATTTCCTTGCTCTAATCTTGAAATATGTTTATTTAAATAAGAAAGGGTAAAATCACAATTGTGCCACTGTTACTGCAGTCCCTTGTAAAAGTGACACAATTGTGATTTCACCCTTATGTTATTTACAAGATATGTCGAGATCAAAACAAGCAATTTGAACAGAACAAACAGCATTTGAAAGCTGACTTTGCCCTTGACGTTGATGTAAGCATCATGTCACAAGAGTATTTTCTAATTGCCAAAGAGCTAGGGCACCTTTTACTTGCACAATTTTATGAGGCATGCTGCAGCACATCTCAAAAAATTGTACAAGTGAAATGCGCCCTCTTTGGCAGTTAAAATATACTGCTGTAACACATGTTTACATCAACGTCAAGGGCAAAGTCAGCTTTCAAATGCTGTTTGTTCTGTTCAAATTGCTTGTTTTGATCTCGAGATATCTTGTAAACAACAAAAGGGTGGAATCACAATTGTGTCACTTTTACAGGAAGAGGGCCTGATGCTATTGTTGACTGTGGTAAAAGTGGCACATTTGTGATTTTACCTTTTCGTTGTTAACTGGACATATCTCAGGATTAAAACAAGCAAACTGAATAGAACAAACGGCATTTGAAAGCTAAGACTATGCTCTTGATGATGATGTAAGCATTACGTCACAAAAAATGTTTTTCTCATTACCAAAGAGGGACCAAAGAGGGTGCTTTTGTCTTGCACAATTATTTTTTAGACACACTGTAGAAGGAAATCCATAAGAACGCGGTAGCATACCGGTAGTATAGGAGCTGGAAACTCAATTTTGTTGGAATTACATGGATTGCTAGAATTCTAATGGAATTGAATTATTGTGTAGCCTTAGTATATGAAATTTACTAGTCAGCCTTCCGACCTTGCCCTTCATGGGTTAATCATCAATGACCATCGATATGTGATATTTCTGACAACCTTTAAATAACTGAAATGTGTTCTACTTCCATACTTGGTGTTGCATAACATGTTTTATGCACCAGCTCTCATTCAGATACGTGAATGTCCATAGACCTCCTTGAATAGTGAAATAATTCTGCTAAAGTGAGTCTGATGCACAGACTACACAGAAGGCTTGTGTTTTCTGAATTATTCAAATTCTAAATATCAATTGATCTTCAAAATTCATGATTTTACAAATCTTAAGAGACTACACAGTAATGATAACAATACTACTGCTGCTGTATACTCCTACTACTACTTCTACTGCTACTACTACGTCTACATCTACTACTGCTACTATATACTACTATTACTTTCAATTACTTGTACTTCTACTAATACTAATACTACTACTATTATTACTACTACTACTACTACTACTACTACCACTACTGTTACTACTACTACTACTACTACTACTTCTACTATTACTACTACTACTACTACCACTACTACTACTACTACTACTACTACTGTTACTACTGTTACTACTACTACTTCTACTAGTAGTACTACTACCACCACTACTACTACTACTACTACTACTACTACTAATTACTACCACTACTACTACTGCTACTACTACTACCACTACTACTACCACTACTACTACTACTACTACTACTACTACTACTATTACCACTACTGCTGCTACTACTACTACTACTACTACTACTACTACTACTACAGTGTATCTTTAATTTAACCTTAAGGCAAAACACAAGGGGAAATCTGATGGCATAATGGCGAAACAGTATAAAAAGTGGTGGGGGGGAGAAGAATTCACCTTAATCCAGACATTTATAATGATGATGATAATGATTATCATATGATTATAGTTGTAATCATGATCATAATTAAAATTATGATAATAATCACTTTCATTATACAATCATGAATAAAAATTGCATACTACAGTACTCAATGGTATTTTATATTACTGACTATTCCTTTTTCAGTAAATAAATGCCACTATAAGATATTTGATAATAAATAGTAGTAGTAATAAAAAAAAATGTAAATCTCGCAAAACCGCTCATTTAGACCAAAGGACAGAAGTGATTGAACTGAACAGATAATAATATCTGATGATAAATCTGGTTGCACATCATTTTCTAACTGAGCTCGGTATGCACAATTGAACACAGCAATTTATCGTGGGTTCCCTATAGCAATGAAAGAGCATTCGAAAGCAGGGAAATTGAGTGGAAGGGGCCATTAGAGTGTAACAAACCTCCCGTCCCTGCAAGCTCAAATTGCATATTTATGATTACGCTATGAACCTACCTTCCTGTTAATGTCATTTGTAAAATTGCTTGATAGAACATGATTCCACCCTACTCTACATTAACCCACATATGCATCTGCTATGTTTCTTATCTCTATGAAATAATTATGCATGCATACAGTACATGTACACACCTACCCAGCACATTATTACATGTATCTGTATGCAGTGTGTTTGCATCCATACAATACACACATTACATATAGGAGTATATACACATTGCAATATGGTATACTCTCCTATTTATATTCATGTATTAATATTTAGTATACACAGTGTACATTTTCCCTTCTTCACATTATAGTCTCTCTCTGCATTATATATGTACCTTTATGTCTTCTGCCCATAATACTAATATGCTATGTATTTCACAAATCAGTCTTCAGTGTAATTGTTATGTATGCAACTATTACTTGCAATTATTCTATACTAAAAGTTGCCATCCAGGCATATAAGTCCAAGGTGAAATTTGAAGATGAATATAACTTCGAAATGTTAACATACATGTATACAAAGCCATTTATAATTTCAACGTCTACCACTACTACTACTACTACTACTACTACTACTACTACTACTACTACTACTACTACTACTACTACTACTACTACTACCACTACTACTACTACTACTACTACTACTACTACTACTACTACTACTGCTACTTACTGCTGCTGCTGCTGCTACTACTACTACTGCTTACTACCTACTGGGCATGCTGTTACTATGTTACTAATTAACTTACTTACTTCTTTTAATTGCTAACTACTGTGTTCTACTACACTAACGTACTATACTACTACTACTACTACTACTACTACCACTACTACTACTACTACTACTACTACTACTACTACTACTACTACTACTACTACTACCACCACTACTACTACTACTACTGCTACTACTGCTGCTGCTGCTACTACTACTACTACTGCTACTACTGCTGCTGCTGCTGCTACTACTACTACTGCTACTACTACTGCTGCTGTTACTACTGTTACTATTAACTACTTCTACTTCTTTTATTGCTACTACTGTGTTCTACTACCACTACGTACTATACTACTCTACTACTACTACTACTACTACTACTACTACTACTACTACTACTACTACTACTACTATACTACTACTACTACTACCATACTACTAGTACTACACCACCACCACCACTACTACTACCTCTACTACTACTACTGTTACTACGTGTACTACTACTATACTACTATTACTACTACTAGCACTACTACTTCTACTACTGTCACTACTACTACTACTACTTCTACTTCTAGTCTGCTGTTACTACAACTACAACTACTACTTCTGCTGCTCCTACTACACGTGTACTACTAACTACTACTACTACTTCTTCTACTACTATTACTACCACTACTACCACTACCACTTCTTCCCCTACTACGACGACTACCACCACTACCACTACTTCCACTACTACTACTACTACTACTACTACTACTACTACTACTACTACTACTACTACTACTACTACTACTACTACTACTACCACTACTACTACTACTACTACTACTACTACTACTACCACTACTACTACTACTACTACTACTACTACTACTACTACTACGTAACTGCTTGGAAAGAAATGCCTCTTCCAAATGTACTGAAATTCACATCTTTTTCCCCGACAGTTATTTTAGCTGACATTTAATTTTTCATTCATGCATGTTTTCCTGAAGCCTCCCTTCTATGCTCTTGCCTACACTTCACTTGCTTTGTGTATTTTCTTTGTTTGCTTGAATTATGACAAAATGTCAATTCTATTTTTGCTGGACTGCACATTGCTCGTTTTGTTGTCTTCTTGTATTTTCCCCATGGCAATCGTTATTGCTAGTTTGTATGTATTTTATGGCAGCACAATAAAACTTAATGTTCTTTTTAGGAGAAAAAACACATTGCCATTTATTGCCGACTATTTATATTTATGTGCACTGATAAAGAATAGTGTATTTTGGTGCGGTACATATATTTGTGACAAAAAAATGTAAATTTTAGTCTTTAAACTGTTAACATTCAATTTGTTCTACATATCAAATTTTTTGTTCTCTAGCATTCCGAATGTCAAATTCCATCTTCTTCTGTGGAAACAATTTGAAAACATTGTGGAAAAATAATGATGACAAAAATGTATTTGAAAAGTATAGATTGCATTGTTATCATTCACCGATATTTACCAGAAGTTGGGATTATAGTGATTACGTCGGAATTGGAATTTCATCATTACCAATGTTAAATTATTTGATAGTCTTAAAACTGAACTATATTATGAGTTCTCATGACTAGTCTAATTTTGAGACTGGATGATGGAAGAAACTATGAAAAAAAATAAATCGTGAAATGTACATGAAATACCTCTGGTTTATCAGACTTCACCTTTTTTCAGTGTTCTTTACAATATATTATCAAAGCATAATATCTTTCAAATTTAATGGAAAACGGCCAGTAAAATATCAAAGGTTTCTTGCAACGTTCAGTGTACTATATGTATGTCTTCCATGGAATATATCAAATCAATATGATGTTTTTCGACATGGGAATTCTTGTCAATAGAACACGTGTACTATAGCTTCACCAAAATTGATGGGACAGTTGAAATATATAGCAAGGTAATAATATCCCATCCGAAGATTGCCTCCGAGTCTTTCGTTGGTTATAATGAATAGACGGATCAGTCAAGGGATTCCTGGGGCTCTAGACTGTCCTTTTTCACGGAAGTGTCACTTTTCCGAGCATTATCTAGATATATTTTGTTTTGGACCCCCGTTTCAGTGGATCTAATTGTTTGGAAATAAAAATAAACCACATAAATAAATACATGTAATTGATAAATAGATAAATAACTGAATATGTTTATGGGCAATTCCGTGAATTATTGGACAAATCACAAATCATATAAATTGCTCTATCTCGAATCATATTACATTTTAATGGTTTGAATGGGTGTGAATCATGAAGAAACAATGGGGGACATCATTTCTACTCTAAATTTTACGTCTTCAACAGCACCCTCTAGGTGAATCAGAACCATACATGAAATACCACATGTGGGACTAGTGTGACTAAATCTCAGTTTTATGAAAAATTATCATTCATTCTGCAGTTTTTTCTATGCCAACAGCCTCTTCTCATTGTTCTGAAAGTAATAAAGCCCCACATATGCATACTAAATCTGAAAAAGTCATGAATAAACGCAAATTTGTGTGGATGGACAAAATGTAACGTAACTAACCGTAACGTAACTAACCATGTTTTTGATGTAATTGTAGTTAAAAATGAGAAGATTTTCATCAATAAGTTATATATCAAATGACTTATCAAGACACCAGAAATAGCATGAATACCACAGTTTGTTTCAGTTGAAAACAGTTTGACAAAACTTTGAGGACAAAGACTTGTCATTTTTTTCCATGTCCTTTTTATGTAACGTAACTAACCATAATTAAAGTTCTTGTTATTACCCACTAAACCATGTCTCATGATTTTGCTTGATGTTGTGAAGTAGGTGCCAGTCTAGAGAACTGACAGTACCAAAACAGAAAAATTATATCAAAGCATATTCATGTAAGAGCCAAATGTTGAGTAAAATTTGTCATAAAGTGTAACGTAACTAATCACGGAATTGCCCATATAAATAAACAGATAGCTAAGTAATAAGATATAATGTATAAAGATGAATGAATGAATAAATTATTTAGAATTAAATAATAAATAATCTTTATATATATAAAGATGAATGAATGAATAAATGAATAAATAAAAATTAATAAATAGAAATAATAAAAAAAAATGAATAGAAAATAAATAAATTGAATAGATAGGTAAGTAAATAAATAAAATGGATACTTTCAGATGGGTTAATGTGGATTACAAAAAGAAATGGCATTTTTTGTTGTCTTTTTGCTCCCTTCCTTATAACTATGTCTGCATCTGCCTTTGCAATGGTAATAACACTTTTCTTTTCATCCATCACTTAATACTCTCTCCTAATGTTACGTGACAGAAGAGGAGGATCTGACGTTCGTCAGGTTTATGAAGAATCACAAGTGCTATGAAATCATCCCAACGAGCTCGAAGCTAGTCGTCTTTGATCTGGAGTTACTGGTGAGTGTGTGGGGGTGGGGTCATAGCATGGGGGGTTGGGCACAGCATGGGGGGCACAGCATGGGGAAGGGGGATTGATACAGAGGAGGATCTGACGTTTGTCAGGTTCATGGAGAATCACAAATGCTATGAAATCTTGGTAACAAGCTCCAAGTTGGTCGTCTTAGATTTGGAACTGCTGGTGAGTGTGTGTGGGGGGGGGGAGAGGAGGGCACAGCATGGGGATGGGGGGTCAGCATATGGGGCAGGGGGCATAGCATATGGGGGTGGGGGATTGATGTAGAGGAGGGGGTGGGGGCATATCATGGGGGTGGGGGATTGATATGGATTGATGGGACAGAATGGTGCTCAAAGTTATTTTAAGACAGTACATGTGCATAGCTCTGTCAACTAGTATGATGTTACTGCATTTACAATGTTTTTATGCCTGTCCAACAAAGTTCTGTTACCGGTTCTTGTTACTGCGATGACTTAAGAACAGCTGATCAGATTTTGATGTAACTGGGACCAAGTATGTACTATAAGTCAACAATAAACTGATTGGATTTTGGACTCGAAAGGTCAAAGGTCACAGGGCCTAAAACATGTCTGATTTGGGCTCATTACCACAATACCTTAAGATTGGGTGGTCAGATTTTGATGTAACATGGGTGAAGTAGATATTATAAGGCACCAATGAACTTGTCAGATTTCAGAGTTGAAAAGTCAGTGGTCAAAGGTTACGAGGCCTCATATATGTCTGATTTGGTCTCATTGCCGCAATAACTTAAGAATGGGATTTTGATATAACTTTGGGGGTGTAAATGATACACGTGAACTGATTACACTTCATTATTGAAAGATCAAAGGTCACAGGACTTTGTATACATTTCATTTCAGCTCATTGCCATGGTAACATTAAATCAGATTGGATACATACATGAATGATGCATATCAATTTAATTTAATTGAACTGGGAGTGAGTGTGCATACCCATCGGCTGCACGCAGTCAAACTACTCTTACTAGTTTTTAATAAAGCGAATAAGAAATGAGACAAAACAGATCGTAATTGCGTAGACGTCCAGCTTTCATGTTAGCACCACCTGTTATTCATAGCTCGTCGTAGGATCTCAGCATTGATTGCATGCATGCCAAATTAAGCGTTTTGGCGACAGTAAGTGTCAAAAAGTCAGCAATCGGGCATTGATCAAACGAGGGGCTCGTGTGACCATCACCTGTGGCATATGGGACGAAAGTGTCGCCGCATTGCTTACAGACGGTCAGAAGCCGTTAACGGCTTTCACGTACAAATGGGCTATTTTAGTACAAGGCTGTTATCTTTCGAACGTGAATGATGAATAATTGTGCGCATTTAGGACGGGTGTGATGGGTTTGATTGTAAATCTTTTGAGGCTTTTCCTGATAGGTATCTGTTCCTTATTTTATGGTGTGATGGACTATGAACAGTAAAAAAATAATTTGAAAACAGTGTGATCTGTCTCAATAAAACCCAAGGTAAATGACAAAATTACTGACACACTGTCTAGCAGGGGCTAAAAAAAATACTGGTGATACAGGCCCGTTAACCCTTGGTTTCTAAGAACCAGAGTTCATCCGTTTTTAAACCATGGGCATTCAGAGGTTTGTGGATTGTATACTGGCTTCATATGCTTATCACCTCAGCACTTTGTAAATGAAAAGCTAAAACTAACCCCATACATTTTCTTTGAGTGTTTAAAAAAAAGCAGACGTGTATTTTTGAGGGCTGCAATTCACATATATGTACTGGTTATTCCCCCCCCCCCAAAAAAAAAAAAATGCTTTTTAGCTCTAATAAGATTTCACATTTAACTGATTTTTAAGTCAAACCTTTTTATGAGTTTCGTCAATTGAGTACATGACAAAAACTCAATCTTGCATCAGTATCACTGAACATTTTACTCGGCATAGTCATTATGAAATAATGAGCAGTATAAACAAGTGTCAATCCTCATCGGATGCTACTGTACATAATTTCATCAAAGTAAAAGAGTGCTACTTGATTCATTGATAAGCTACACATACTGTCGGTGAAAAACATCAGTTAGTTGAATATACCAGTACTGAAATTCTGCTTCATATTTACCGTAATTTTAAGTACCACACTCTGTCACAATGAGTACTTGTGATGCCTTGTTGGTGCTGGGACTGTATGATGAAGAGACATGGGTATTTGCCTCAACCAATTACAGATAATGACCTTGCCTGGGATGGAGAGAGATGGAGAAAGAGGCTTTTAATATTTAGTTTTAATGACAGATGCTCTTTGCCGGTGTGGAATACTCATGGGCACAAATCATTGTTGTCGGTTCATTGCGAGGTCAAGCTGAAATTACCGACCATCGACTTCTTCACTTGTGATGTGACTCATCTTTCATATGCTGGGATGAAATATGTAGATGTAGTTTGGTTTGTGATTGCTGTCTTCAGTTTATGACAGTAAGTAAAATTGAAGCCAAGACGAGAAGAGAAAGCAAGTAAAAACAGTGGTTGGAGGATTAATTGGGAAGGAGAATGGAAGAAGGCTGGGGGCTGGGGGGAAGGGGGGGGGTTAGAATAGAAGATGTGCAGAAAACTCAAACAACAGGGCCCCCGTTTACACCACCATAACCATTCTAAGACTTCTAAGACTGTTGTAAGAATGGTTCTATTAACCCATAAGAGACTAAGTACAAGTTAATTTGTGTTGGGGTCTATGGAAACTGCGTGTTACAGTGAAATCAAATCGTCTCCAATGGAACGGGTTTGGGCCTTTACTTGCTGACACCGCCATCACACAAGCCATCTCATGTTTTGTAGAGCAGCGGTTACCACTGGCAGCAATAACTATGCTCGCTCTGTGGTCAAAGGTCTCTTCGTTCATACTTCCAGCCAATGCGGTTTGCACTCGGGTTCGTGTGTCAAGGCCCCTACGGATATTACATAACTTCCTCTGTTGGGCTGGTTTTGGAATGCTTGCATGGTTACACTACGTTCAAAATGATCTGAGAACGGTCTCAGACCACTTTTGGAGGTGGTCTGACAAAAAGGCTTTCAGAACGCTGTTGATACACCACTTTTGGGGTCAGTTGTTGTAGTTACACTGTAAGTGAACCACCTTAGCTCCGAGACTGTTCTCAAAATACTTTTGACTTGCAGTGTGAATGGGGTCATGGACTCCATCATAACTCTGTACAAAGACATCGTAGATGGTGGAGAACATACAAGGGCTTGTGAAAATGTGTGTGTAAATTTACCATGGGAAATTAACATTTGAGTTGGCTTGGAATGGACAGTGCCTATTGAAGGTTGCTAAGCAAGAAATGTCGGTAATAGAGTTAAAAATGCAATTCGGTCTCAAGATCAGAAGTGTACTATTTATAGAGACATCTGATGTAGGAGAACTAAATGAGGCCATACTCCAACATGTCTTATTGGTCGTTGATTGTATAAAGAGATTGTGTTTGCCTAGCTTGTACTCTCAATGTTCACCATCTGTTTTGTTTGTAGGTGAAGAAGGCATTCTATGCATTAGTCTACAATGGGGTCAGGGCAGCACCACTATGGGATAGTACTAAGCAAGATTTTGTCGGTAAGATATTTGTTTTTCCCCTTTCTCTTTTTTTTTTCTTTTTTTTAAAGGAAAACTTATTAGATTTTGTATTTCAGTGTATTTGTAATTTACTATAGCTTTCCTTCTACTCAAGGGACTGAAATTATGTAAAATGAACTTACATTCATTCTGGTAGTACTTTGTGGATAGGTAATTTTTTGTTTGTAAGATGTTGAATACATAATTCATTTCTGCTTAAATTAAACAGTACAATGAAAAAAAGCATTATATGCAATTACAGTGTTGAAAAATAACATTTGTATAGGTCAGTAGGATAAGTATGTGTTTTTGCAGAGAAGGTATCTATGGAATTATTTGGGGAAAAATTATACTTTTATTTTAGACACTTTGAAAATTGCATGGCAAGTACTTCTTGCTTCGAGTGTGATGGTATTATTGTAATGTTTGGAGAAATTGTAGTACCAAAATGTGGCTGATATTGAGAAGGATTTTGATAAATTAAAAGGTTTAGATTGATTCATGACCCAACAGTTCAAACCAGTTTTGCCTAGATAGCATGATTTCTCGTCCTTTACTATATCCATTCACATTTTCTGTTGTTTGGGGTACTTGTACTTTCATTTTAGACACTTTGAAATTTGCACGGCAAGTACCTCTTGAATATCATAATATGATAACATTTGGAGAAATTATAATGCCAAAGTGTGGCTGATAATATAATAATAACAATGTTTTTATATAGCGCATATAGCCGTGCTCTCTATGCGCTTTACAGAAACGAAAATCATAAATGCATACTGAAATGTATAATTATTATTGACATTAATATATACAAGATGATTACATTATTAACTAAACATAAATAAAGAAATATATAATAAATTATTAACATTAATACATTTATATACAAAATAATCACGTTATTCAATTAATTACTCTACTGAACATATATTAGACAACTAATAATTAATGTATACAAGATAATTACGTTATTAACTCTTAACGTGCCAAGGGATTTAAATCTCTATGGACTTTATGCATATTATTTGGTGCAGATCTGCGACTTTGGCACGTTAAGAGTTAACTAAACATAAATAAAGAAATATATAATAAAATATTAACATTAATACATGTATATACAAAATAATTACGTTATTCAATTAATTATTGTACTGAATATATATTAGACAACTACACATAATTAGAAAAGCGTTTATTCATTAAAGTTTACATAATCATCCTAATATATATATATATATATGATAGTGAGTAGGATTTTGATGAAATTAGTAACATTTTGATATAATTTATGATTCTGCAATTCAAACCAGTTTTGCTAAGAGCAGGATTTCTCATCCTGTCTCGTACCCACATGTATGTTTTCCATTCCCACTTCGTCAATTAATTGTACCCTCATCACATGATCATTGATTTTTCCATTTTCTTGGCAGGCATGCTGACGATAACGGATTTCATCAACATCTTGCAATACTATTACAAATCACCACTGGTGAGTGAGGCTCCGGTATGCACTCCTAGCTTAGGCTAGCCTCTTCTACTCTTCTTTCTACTAACCATCCACGGGTCGGTTGACAGAAATGTTGTAAGCCAGGGATAGAAGTGGGACACTCTTGAAGATGAGCATTGAGGCTGATAATAAATTACCTGCTACATCTTCTGTGTGATTGAGAATAAGAATTATCTGTTGAAAAATGGTTTGATTTTGATTGAATGTGCATTTCATATAGACCGCGAGACGAGATATCTTTAGTCTTCAATGGGTTAATAAATTATTGAATAAATGAATGAGTAAAATGTATCAATCTATACATAAATACAGAAATTAATAAAAAGCTGAATAATTTGGTAACTACGTAATAAATAAATCAAGAATTTAATGAAGTTATAATAAAAGAAATAATGAATTATACACTACATAGATAAAACAATAGATAAAATC
This sequence comes from Eucidaris tribuloides, assembly GCA_001188425.1. Taxonomy (NCBI): domain Eukaryota; kingdom Metazoa; phylum Echinodermata; class Echinoidea; order Cidaroida; family Cidaridae; genus Eucidaris; species Eucidaris tribuloides. The sequence continues at coordinate 104,985 of JZLH01S0191552.1, read as the reverse complement.
TGATAGATAATGTAATAAAATAAATTTAGTAAATAAGTAAAAACTATCAATAAATCAAATCAATAAATTAATTAATAAAATACCAATAAATACATAAATTAATAAATGAATGAATGAATTATTGATTTAATAAAAAATTAAGTAAATGAATAAATTAATTAATAAATTAATGCAATAAGTAAATAATTTAATGAATGAAATAAATAATAGGTAAATAAATGAATAAGTGAATAAACAAATAATGAATAAATGAATGAATAAGTAAATAAATAAGATAAAGTAAAATAACAAATGAATAAAACTGTGACACCTGATGTTACATTACAGTGTAGTTAACAATGCACAGTATGAGCTCAGTTCCTCGTGTACATGTAGTTATGAGAGAGGGGAACCTAAGTTTTTACCTAAATCAGCTGCCAGCTGTCATAGATTTGGACAGATTATTTCTTCCTCTTGCTGAGGTATAATCAAAGAGATATATGTGATGCACTGTGGAGTCAATGGCCTCAGTTGAGAGATAAGTTAACATCAAGTAACAAAACATATTGAAATCAGATCACTTCTAAAGAAAGAATAACCTTTTGCGTGTAAGACTGTTGCAAAATCAATCATAATTATGTACATGTGATGTACTTGATGAAGGTAATTATTTTTCTTGGTAAAGGCAGCTTACCTCTGACTGAGAGAGGTTAATAAATATGTTCAGTATATCTGTTTGACAATTTGCTCAATTAAGAGTTGGCAATTAATCTTCGCTAGTAACAAGAAGTAAATATGGTAGTGTTACGTGAATATAGCAGCGTTACATGGCATTGAATGGCGCAAGATAGGTTGAAATGGAGAATTGATGAGGAGGCCTTCCTTCAGCAGTGGAGTGAAATCGGCTAGATAGATAGATAGAAAGATATAGATAGATAGATAGATAGATAGATAGATAGATAGATAGATAGATAGATAGATAGATAAATAGATAGATGTAGATAGATAAATAGATAGATAGATAGATAGATAGATAGATAGATAGATGTAGATAGATAAATAGATAGATAGATAGATAGATAGATAGATGGATAGAAAGATAGATAAATAGTAACAATACTATTGGCAAGAGTAGTTTTAAGTTCTCATAGTCACCAGAGGTTAATTAACTCTGCTTTGGGAACTTCAATCTTCTCATTATAGAGGTGTTTATCCCTCTTCATTTCATTCAACCAATCCACTCTACTAACAAATCACTTTTTGTTTCTTTCGTTAATAGACCGCTTCGGTAATTCAGATTTCGATACTTTTCTTCTGCAGCCTAGTTAAAAGCTCTTTCTTTCATCTGTTTCTGTGAATTCATTTTCAATAATAATACTTGTTGCTATGTCTGGCAAGCCTCAGGCAAGCTATTGGGTTGTCACGAGCAACCTTTGTCAGAAAGGTGTGCATAAAATTTACATGAATTACTGAAGTGGTCTATTTTATGTAGTGTTAACACTTGTGTACATGTGATTTAATATCTTCAGAAATATCTTCAAATCAAAAACATTTTGTTGACATAAGTGTGTTCTCTGAAAGAAAGAATCCATACTGATATCTGATGAATTTTTGTGATTTGAATTTTGCAGCCGCTGATTAGTGTGACTTTTGTGTCAATGACATTTCAAGACTATTCAAACATCTAATTTTTAATTACTTATTGCTTGCGTAATATTATGATAATGTCAACAGAAATGTTTTGCAATTGTTATGACAGTGACATGTATCTAGCAAAATGAATTTTTTTTTCTTCATGAAATTCATACAGGATAACGTGTCATTTAAATCATGGTTTTATTCATTCAACTTTCATTGTCCTTTTCTGTTTTCTGCAAAATATATCTATAGAGTATACAGTTATGTTTTTGTCTTATTTTAGTCATCAACATTTATTTTAAACACAATAATATAAGTTTCTTTATATTTAATTTTTCTTGTCTTTCACAGGTTATGATGGATGAATTAGAGGAACACAAGATAGCCACGTGGAGAGGTAAAGTCTAAAGTGTGGTCATTTCTTTCATTCATTCAACATCAAGAAAAAAAGGTGTTGAGTGCATATTAGCACGATTGTGACATATAAATTAGATTTATAAAAGCTCTCATAAAGGAAGATGTAGCCGGCAACAAACAGGAATAAGTTGAGAAAAGAAATGACATTTTGAGTATTGTGATAATTATGGTACATGGTGATAAAGACAGCCTAAATAGGGGGTACTGTGTGACACTTACCCTCAGCATGGCCCTATCAGTAAGAAAATTTCTGTTAATATTTAGTCTTTGCTGAATTTTCTATAGAAGAAACTTTGCCGAAACAGCTACAGGGGGAGAAGCTTATCAATTCAAAAAGTGCATACATTACCACGGCGCGACTAACACACGTCGGGTGGCATGCATCTGTCACGTATGGTCAGCTGATGGCCAGTGCATGTGCAATCAGATTGGTTGGCAAGAACCCAAAATCTTTCTTAACTTATCTTTTTGTACATACACTTGTTAAAGTGGTTCCTGTTCAGAATTTGACCCATTTTTACTAGGTTGTGATGTTATCAAAGACATTGTGTAACATTGTGGAATCCCCGTTTTAATACTCGTCAAACTTTGATATCTGACTTACTTGATGGACAAGTGGACAAATAAACACCCTAAAGTACAAAACCGTTGACACTCATGCTGTCACTAGGAAAATGCAGTATGTACAGATACATATTGGTACATTAATTAATGTCATGAGGTAAAAATTCTACACAACAGGAGTCTTTGGAATGGTGGCTTATTTGTTTCACTTTTTGAAAACACTTAATGATCGTTTTGAAACTGCATGGTTTTATCAGGGCTTCGTGGAGGATCATGTAGCTCAGATTTTTAAAATGGGAAACATTGTTGAAGGATACCTTTAAAACAGACACCATAAAACTTGTAGAAACTAAATTTGGATGTAAAACTAATGAACAAATTATAAACAAGCATTTGGTGCAAACTACCTAAACCCCCAAAATAAGCAATTTCACGTTTGGCATAGGTCAGTATTGGACTCTTTGGAGATTCATATATACATGTATACCATTCCAAGACATTTTGCAGTTGATTAATTCACTTTTTGGTCACACTAACAATTATCTCTCCGTAAATAGCTAATACTTCAATTGATAAGTTTCATTGTTGAACTTAAGTGAATCGCATTATATTGCACTTGTACATGTATCAAGTAAAAAATATAATGAAAGAACAGTGTATTTATTTCAGTTCTTCATGGTGAAGATTACCAGAACATGATGAGTGATCTATCTATTTTAATGTATCAATTGTATTACAGAGGTGCTGAAGGAAAAAGCAAGACCGCTTGTGTGGATAGATCCTGACCAGAGGTAAATATACTGACATACATTGTATAAACCAATTATATCTCCAGTCTCAAGAGTAAGATATTAATACCTGGCTTTCAAAACTAGACCATCACTGAAATCTGCCATTTTTCAAAACAGTTTCATGGTTCATACTTAAATGTAAGACTTTGTAGTAAAGTGTCATTATCAAATTCATTAAAATCGTCATCAAATTTATTTTTCATTTTCAATGACGACTATGATAAGCATAAATTAATCCAACCAGTACCTGTTCACACCTACAGTGAATACAAATTTGCATTCATCAAAAATGAATTATGTGTGATCACCCCCTCTATTGTCTCAACATTCGGGTCAAAATTAACTTGCGCTAAATTCACAACCATTAACATGGCAGTCAACCAGTTGATTAAAACTGGTACATAACGAGTGCTTGGAAAGTTGAGAAAATAACGATATGTCTTGTTGGAACAGCAATCAGGTATCGAATGATAAAATGGCTGCCGGTGAAAAGGACACGATGCACATACACTGTTTTGAAAACAGACTTTATTGCCAGATGATAAACCGGAAGTGTCCATGTACAGGTCACATGCTACGCATGGTGAACCTGAATTTGATTGTGACTTTCGTTTACACTACAAAAAAATAGCAAATAGATACTACAAATATGGAAGTAAGTTCATTGTGTCCTAAGTGAATTCGATTACGACCTAACCTGTTTACACTTATCACGAAAATGAATTTGATGATGACTTATGTGAATGCGATTACGACTTTTTACCTGAGGTAAACGGGGTTCTAGACTATAAGCAATAGATTTAGATCTGATATTAAGTGTTGATATATAAAAACTTTTTAAAATTAACACTGCACTCAAAAACTTGCTCAATGTGGTACTATTGTAAAATGTGTGACGCATTAAAAGTTGAGAACAGTCTATCATAAGATATTTGAAAAACTTCCATGTTTTTACTATACAGATGATTAATGTTTCAGTGATATTTATGTCATCAAACGTGTCATGTCTTGTTTTTGTTGCCAGTTTATTTGAAGCAGTACGGATGTTGGTCCAACAGAAGATCCACAGGTTACCCGTCATAGACCAAGCCACGGGGAACGTCATCTACATCCTGACGCACAAACGCATCCTCAAGTTCCTCGCATTACTGGTTAGTTGAAAGTGATGAGAACCTGAATATGTTTTGCAAGAGAACAAGGCTATACAGGGTGGCCCAGAAAAAAATGGAACAGTATTTACCAAAATAATTGCTCATCTTTATGTAATTCATTTGATAGACTATTCTTTTCCGAGTTGAATGACATCAAGAACATCCATTTTGGTTTGATACTTTTCATTTTACGGTCATTTTTGTGAATCAATGTAATTCGGTATGCATGCCAGTTTACGTGTAATTTCTATGGGATGCCATCAATAGGACACCTCATTCCGCTTTACCACTAGAAAAGCTGACATGTACTGTTTTGTAAAATTGCCTTTTAAATGAAAACTACTGAACGAAAATTATGATCCAAGTGGTGTATTGTTCAGAGAAGAACACGTTATCAGATGAATTGGAAAAATGGTAATATCTCTTGGATAATGAAGGAGAAAATTTGATAAATTTAGTGTCCGTTTTTTCGGGGCCATCCTTTATAGACCTGTTCGGTTTGGAGAATATGACATCACCATAGCTCGGGAAAGGTGGGGGGGGGGGCTTCTAGAGCACAACAAAATTTTGATGATGCAAGAACTCGGGTTTACAGCTGTTCCTAAACTAAAGAAATGCATAAATCATAAATGAAGATACTCATCTCTTGTGATACTCTTTTAAGCCCCCCAGCTATGGAGGATGAAGCGATGTCTCGTTCTCAAAATTGAACTGGTCTATAGTGAGAGTCCAAAAATAAAAGAGAAACAGATTTAACCCCCAATCTCTCAAAATTAATGAAAGATATAAAATTAATGATGAGAATTGCAATCTGTTTTCTGTGAGAACAAGGCTATAGAGAGCAGAAGTGATGACTTCAAACTGGTTCGGAAATATGTGGGGACAATTTTGCCCAATATTTGCAAACGAAAGCAAGTGACAAAAGTGTTATTTCTCATAAATGAGCAATTTGTGTCTGTCATTTACATTGACATCAATGCAATTTCACGGCTTATTTACTTAGATATCTTTCGACAGAATGAGTTTTTCTTCTTCAAATTTTGCCTGAGGGTGAATCATGCCAGGAGGTTTCAAAAACACTGATAACTCAAATTTAAAGGCAGTGAATCTCATTGGCAAACATCCCTGCAGACCAGGAAAAGATAACCTATGCCCTTAGGCTATTGATGAAGGGCATGGCTGTGAAATCTGGGGGTCAGTGACTGCGTAGAATTTAAAAAATGCAAAAGAAAAACAATAGCCATTTAGTGTACGTTCTATATGGTAGGATTTTTTTTCTCGCGAGAAAAAAATTCAAATCTGAGTCTAACGGTCACTATAATTTCAGTAAAACTCAGTTTCTAGCTCCTATATTTTGCTAAAGGTTCCCAGATGGCATTTTCTTCTAAATGCCATTGTATTTACGCAATGTTAATTTTTAGGCATGCAAAAGAGATCCCCTGCCTTTGAGTGAGTTGTGATTTGCTTCCTTCTACCACAGTAGGGCAGAATAGCCAAATCATAACTCAGTGCAACTGCAGCTCTCCTGTTTGGAAGAAACAACCAGCTGCAACGTGCTGCACTGCACAGCGTAGAAAATAACCCAGGGCGACGGACAATTTAGTCCTTGGCAAGGCCCAAATCGCCCCCTAAAATCCCCCAAACCCAACTCTTTGGGGTGACCATTTCCTTCAGAATCGCTCTCAGATTTGCTACGAAAAATTTCACATTTTTTTTAATTATGGCATTGACACAAATTTGAATTAAGTGGTTGCTTTTATGGATGAAGCACCAGTTAAAACATAGGCAATCTTTCATTGCATTCTTCAAATTCTGATGTGCGACGAAAAAGTAGCCCCAGTGGTAGAAAAATAGCCCCCCAAAATTCAAAAATAGCCCCAAGGCTCTAATAAAAATCACCCTTGAAAATAAAAATTAATTCCTACCCTGGTGCTACACCTGGTTCTGCCACTGTCCAAACATATTTCTGAACCAGACTGACGTCATACTGCAGTACTGTATACAGTGGAAATAAAAAAAGCAAAATGAAACACAGCTTTCATCCCATGTCTCTCAAAATCAAAGGAAGATATCAGACGAGAAACATACGAGAAAATGATAGAAAAATCATTTCACTTCTGTTTGGGGAATTTGTCATTCATATCCGGTCATGGGTTGCGACCAGCAATTACATATTGTTAAAGTGTTAAAATTGCTTTTGTCTAAGTTTGGAGTTTGCAATATACATGACGGGTTATTTTTTTTTGTGAATAGTACACACTGGTCACCAGGGTTATAGCTACGGCGGTCGGCGCCGGTCAGTAGTAGCCGGCACAAGCTGAAGCCGACAGCCACTGAGCTGAATTTATTAGTCCTCCGACCGGCACAGAAAAGCATTAAAATGACCGTAAAATGTTTTAAATCTCTACATAAATCATGTATTTTGAGCTTTAAACATCCTTACATTTCAGCCGAAGATGTATTTTGTAAAGTAAATGCTTCCAAATGCCCCTGGACCCCATGCCGTGACGCTCGTTTTGCTCGCTCCGCTAGCATAACTCCTTCCTACAGCCGGCACAGAATTCTTGCTAGCTATAACCCTGCTGGTCACTGTCATCTTACAACACATTCTAGGTTATTTTGACTCATACTATATATCTCAAAATCTATTTACTATTTCCTTTGTGGGGATCCATCACCACCTGTCACTGAAGAACTCCTGTTTTTCTTCTTTCAACTGTATTGTTGGATTTAACTCTTAAGTTTACGTAAAGATCTTTGTAGATATTTATAAAAGATACGATTTTACAAACCCTCCTCAAAGTGGTTGTGGAACATTTAACGTACCTTTATTCCTTATCCTATCTCTCAAAGCCATTGACCGTAAAATTCTTTAATCTCATTGTATTAGTAAGAAGTTTTGATTTTTATTGTGCATTTCATAAGTGAAAAATATGCAATATGCAGGGCTCGACACTAGCACTTGCCCGCTTGCCCAGGGCATGTAAAATTTCCTGTCGGGCAAGTAAAAACTCAAAATGTTAAAATTTACTTGCCCAGTTGGGCAAGTGAAATTTTGATCATGAAATGAACAAAATATAAAATGAAACACAGCTTTCATTCCATGTCTCTCAAAATCAAAGGAAGATATCAGACTAGAAACATACGAGAAAATGATAGAAAAATCATTTCACTTCTGTTTGGGGAATTTGTCATTCATATCCGGTCATGGGTTGCGACCAGCAATTACATATTGTTAAAGTGTTAAAATTGCTTTTGTCTAAGTTTGGAGTTTGCAATATACATGACGGGTTATTTTTTTTGTGAATAGTACACACTGGCCACCAGGGTTAAAGCTACGGCGGTCGGCGCCGGTCAGTAGTAGCCGGCACAAGCTGAAGCCGACCGCCACTGAGCTGAATTTATTAGTCCTCCGACTGGCACAGAAAGGCTTTAAAATGGCCGTAAAATGTTTTAAATCTCTACATAAATCGTGTATTTTGAGCTTTAAACATCCTTACATTTCAGCCGAAGATGTATTTTGTAAAATAAATGCTTCCAAATGCCCCTGGACCCCATGCCGTGACGCTCGTTTTGCTCGCTTCGCGAGCATAACTCCTTCCTACAGCCGGCACAGAATTCTTGCTAGCTATAACCCTGCTGGTCACTGTCATCTTACAACACATTCTAGGTTATTTTGACTCATACTATATATCTCAAAATCTATTTACTATTCCCTTTGTGGGGATCCATCACCACCTGTCACTGAAGAACTCCTGTTTTTCTTCTTTCAACTGTATTGTTGGATTTAACTCTTAAGTTTACGTAAAGATCTTTGTAGATATTTATAAAAGATATGATTTTACAAACCCTCCTCAAAGTGGTTGTGGAACATTGAACGTACCTTTATTCCTTATCCTATCTTTTAAAAGCCATTGACCGTAAAATTCTTTAATCTCATTGTATTAGTAAGAAGTTTTGATTTTTATTGTGCATTTCATAAGTGAAAAATATGCAATATGCAGGGCTCGACACTAGCACTTGCCCGCTTGCCCAGGGCATGTAAAATTTTCTGTCGGGCAAGTAAAAACTCAAAATGTTAAAGTTTACTTGCCCAGTTGGGCAAGTGAAATTTTGATCATGAAATGAGCAAAATATAAAAATCTTACCAAAAATAAACAAAATTTGTCTAAAATTTTGTTTTTAGTTAACTTAAATTATTAAATTTCATTATTTTGTTCATTGTTCTCAATCTTAAGATTCTTTGAATTCATAAATCACACCCTTTGAAACCTCCAGAATTAAAATAACGAACATCCAATGCTACATGAAAAGGCCTTATTGGTTGAAATTAGTCCGAAATGATTTTTAATGTTTTTGATTAAATTGTTTATTTTCGGGCAAGTAAATGTTTTATTCGGGCAAGTAAAAATCTGAAAGTGATAATTTTACTTGCCCAAAGGGCAAGTTTGAAAAAAAGTTAGTGTGGAGCCTTGCAATATGTATTTGAAATCATCATCATCATCACCATCACCACTATCGTCATCACCCCCTCTTCTTCTTCATTATCATAACCATCACCATCATCAAATTTGTCATTTTTGTCATCATTAACACCATCATTTTAACATGTGGTTGCTTATGGGCATGGCATGGGTCAGATGGGAAATACTCAATTCCCTGTGATGTACATACATGTACGGAGATCATCCCTGATTCAGTGTCATGCAAGATCTTTCTTCACTTTTACAGCTCCCCCGCCCCCCCCCCCCATCTGTCTTCCACCATCATTTCAATATTGCCAAGCCACTGAAGCTGGTTCCACCAACTAACATCTTTTCATGCATTCAAGGTTGTACAAGATTTGGTCTGGTGACATTTGTTGTAATAACTAATGCTCTTACTAAACATAATCCCATACCTAATTCTGCCCGTACCTGTACCACACTTTAAACCCTTAACCTATTATGCAACTAAAAAACTAATCACAACCGCATACCTGCCAACCGTCCCGATTTTTCCAGGGCAGTTCTGGTCTTATTACGGTAACTAGGCGCAGTTCAACAACAGCAACATTGATTAAAATAAGAATAGAATATGAATGACCAAAATAAATGAAATTACTGAACCAAGTGCATTGGTTACTATAGTTATTTTAATGCAATGCCCAAATTGTAATGCAAATGCCGTGTTTACGTTCACTGGTGAGTGCGGGAACAAAAGGTTTGTTTCATTCATGCTTTTTCTCATAAGAAAATTTTTGGTTCAGCTGTTACAAATATTTTTCACATTCACATTCTTATCTCATTTTTTAAATTATGTAAACTTTTTATTGTTTACTGTACCGCCTAATACCTGAAATAAGACCAGAACTGCCCTGGAAAAATCGGGACAGTTGGCAGGTATGCAACCCTATCTCATTGTCTTCTGAGATATTATCTTCAGAGCAACTGTTGCCGTTGCAGATGTTAGATATACACATTCATGGCGTAGTCAGCGTTGTCATAAGAGAAATACCACACGTGTGTCAGACCATGCACATTTTAACCCTGATTGAAAAAATATTTCACTTCTGTTTGGGCGAATTCTGTCCATTCACATCCGGTCATGGGTTCGACTCACAATTACATATTGTTAGAAGAGTTAAAATTGTCTTTTGTCTAAGTTTTGAGTTTGGCAATATACAATTATACATGACGGGTTATTTTTTTGTGTGAATAGTACACACTCGGTCACTCAGGGTTATAGCTACGGTGGTCGGGCGCAGGTCCAGTAGTAGCCGGCAGCAAGCTGAAGCGACCGCACTGAGCTGAATTTATTAGTCGCTCCGACGGCACAGAAATGCTTAATAAAATGGCCGTAAAATGTTTTAAATCTCTACATAAAATCGTGTATTTTGACGCTTTACCCCTATTTAACTGGCTATTTCAGACGCTGGTTTTACTGGGGGGGGAGGGCGGGGGTCAATTTGACCCCCCCCCCCCCGCCCCCTCCCCCCCCCCCCCACCGAGATCTCGGCCGCCAATCGCAGCGATCGCGCGAAAATTTGCATGCACATAGAGCCGGATGTTAACTAAACGTACTGTATAGTGAAATTTGCTAAAAAATTATTTTTTTTCTATTTTTTAAGTAATTAATTATGCAAATAAGTGTTATGAAAATTTTTGTTTTTGGCCTATAACTCCACTTATTTACAGCTAGTAGATATGCAATTTTTGTGAAAATATTCATTTTGACATTTCTAACAATTATTACAAAAAACATGTTCAAATTGCGAATTAAATTTCTGATGTATTTCATTGTTTTGTGAAATTTTCTTATGTATTGTGTTGTTTTTCACCTTTGTTTTTCGATTGTTTTTTTTGATGAATTTGTTGGGACACTTTTGCAATCGTAACAGCATAAATTAATTCATTCAACCAGTAAAAGCAAAAAATAATCATACATTTATGATTTCTGGCTGAAAACACAATTTCTCATTGATTTGTATACGATAATCACCGTTTCTTGAGCATTTATGGTTGCATGCAGTATAAAAAGTCGGCGCAGCGTCGTAACGGTATTCAATTTTTTCGCGGAAAATGGTCTCAAAAGATGCGCAAGACTTGAAAGTAAAAAGTCGGCGAGTGACGCGTGAAAAAATTTTGCACGGCGGCATGGTCGCGAATTCGTCGAGGGGGGGGGGCTCAAATTGACCCCCCCCCCAGA
>JZLH01S0191552.1:71924-86489 GCA_001188425.1 Eucidaris tribuloides | reverse complement strand
ATTTGTTTCTTTGTGTCTGGCTCTTTTATCTTTCTGCTCTTTAAGCAGAAGAACGAAATCAAGAGCCCGCCTTTTCTCAAGAAGACGCTGAAGGAACTCAACATCGGAACCTACACAAACATTGCCACGGTAATTCATTGATTTCAGTAATTAATTTTAAGCAACTTGTTTTGATAGAAGGCCTCCATAGCATTTCCATCAATATAATAAGGATGGGTGTGAATGACCACTTTTTGAACTTGAGCAGTATTTTTTGTACTGATTTGATGTCGGGTAATGTTAGAAGAAAGTAACCAAAAACTTCAACTTGACACAACATATTTTCATTCTGTTTTTGTGAACAGCTGAAATTGAATTAAGTTGAATCATTAAAATCTTGGGATGAACAATAGTGATCAGAGAAATGCTTCTAACCGGAAAAATTTATATTGTTAGATCAGTATTTTTTTTTATTTATTTATTTATTTGTATGTGTATTTATTTATTTATTTGTCCATCTAGTTATTTATTTATTTATTTATTTAATTATTAGTAAATATGTTGTATTCATTTTTACATGAGTCACAGCTGTTTCATAGAATAAGTTGCCCATGTTTCAACTACAGACAGGAACCACACCCACAAGACATTCTTTGCATTTTTGACATTCCATCTGACAGGCGCGGCCAGACACGCCCCTCATCAAGGCTCTCAATATGTTCATCACCAAGCGGGTGTCGGCGTTACCCATTGTGGACGAAAGCAACAAGATCGTGGATATCTATGCCAAGTTTGATGTTATTGTACGTTGGTACCAAAATAATGTTTTACAAATACACTTTAAAGGGGAAGTCCACCCTGATGTCAAGGTGATTTAAATAAAAGCAGAAAAATGGAAAAAAAAAACAACCTACACTGTATGAATGAAGGTTTCGCAAAAAATCCATCAAAGAATATTCAGAATTATGAATTTTTTAAGTTTTAAATTTATGATGTCTGATGCAAGCAGCTGCTAATTTGTTGTGAATATAAATTCCATAGACTGCCATTTTCTCAGAAAATTGAAATGATTTTACGTATGCATTCAGTATATAATTAGAAACATTATTTCATACATGTTTCTATGGAAAGAAAAATTCAAAATCATTATCAACCATTGAAAAATTTATTAAATTGGTAGCCTGAGAACATAAATGATTTAATAAAATACCACATTTCTATCTGGTACGCCAGGGTACCATTTGAGGGAATAACACGTCATACAACTCTGAAAGAAATGTAAAGACTTCATGGTTAGATTTAATGTGTTATGCTGTTAAAGGTATTGGCTACATTACCACAGTTAAAAATCTGAGCCGCATGATTCCCCATGCTACCAGAGTCTTTGATGAGGTCTAAAATGAAGCCCTGAAAAAATTGTATTTCAAAATGATTTTAGTGCTTTAAAAAAGTAAAAATCGTAAGTTGACCAGATTCACTTGCCCATTTCGTCCCATAAACTTACTGTGTGTACAGCTAGGTTAATAAAACTCGCCCCGAGTTTTATTGTTTATTCATGTATAACTTGCCATTGGCAGTGTAACTTTCCAAACTTTTGTATTCTAGGGTGTTTATTTGTCCATTTGAACACTACTATGTAGTTCAGATATCAAAGTTTGACAATTTTTTAAATTGAAGCTCCACAATGTTAGCCTATCACTTTAATACTGTTAATACATGTATGTGTTATTTCAGGGCAAATTGCCCTTAAAGCAAATCTTTTCAATGCTATGATTTGGAGATTGATGAATTACAAAAGACAAGTTGTGTAACTGATATAGAATCAATATTATGAATGTTTTATGTAGGGTTGTTCAATGAATTTTAAAGATGTTTGCCTACTTAACACATGCTCTGGGAAATGATGACATATCATTGCACAAAGACCATGTTACAATATGTTGGCTAGATGGGATATTTTATTGCAAGAAATGGCTAATTTTTAAGGAAATTTCGAATTAGGTCTTATCAACTAATAGGCCTACAAATGTCTCATTAGAGATAGAAAAAAATGTCTTTGTTTGTATCTTTCACATGCAGAATCTTGCCGCAGAGAAATCGTATAACAACTTAGACATCACCATCCAGAAGGCATTACAATTCAGACAAACATACTTTGAGGGCGTCAGCACGTGTAAAGCATCAGAGACGTTAGAAACCATCATGGAGAGAATTATCAAAGCAGGGGTAGGTGTCCCGACATCATTTCGTTTGATTTTTGATTTATTGTATGATTCATTAGCATAATCATTTCATACAATACAAAATAATGTTACAGTGAATAATTTCCATACATTGTATGAACTTTATAGCAATATATGTGTGATACAAATAAATATATGTTACTTCATAACCATGAAAAGGGACTAAAACATGAGCAGAGCTTAAGGAGTGAATAGTCCTAGACAAAATATATATTGTATAAATATTACTAACTCATGTCCGTAAGTTGTAAAAATAAGGATGCCCAAGTTGTAAATTTATATAGAAATTCGAAAGAATTAACATTGTGTAAATACACTGATATGTGGAAGAAAATATCATTTTAAGACCTTTAGCAAATCATAGGGGCTAGAAACTCGGTTATAGTGGAATTGTAGTGACCGTTAGACATTTTGTTTGAATTGTCTCCTAGAGGCAAAAATACTAGCACAGAACATACACTAAATGGCACTTGGTTTTTTGCTAATTTTTGAAATTCTAGGTAATAATATACAAATATGTACGGCCATGAGCGGCTCTAGTTAAAACTATAGGCCCGAGGTGATTGCAATAGTACTATTTTGCTGAGGGGCTGAAGCAAAACAGTACTACTGCAGTCACCGAGGGACCATAGTTTTAAACTCGAGCATCGAATGAAGGCCGTACATATTTGTTTTATAAACTACATTCATATATTCATTGTTTATTGATTGGTTAAAAGATTTCAATAAATGTACGGCATGCAATTTAAAGTTTAACGTTAACGTTAACTCGGCGTTAACTAGATCTAACTTACATTATAGGTCACTATTAACAATTTACTACATGTAAGTAACGACTAACGTTGCTAACCGTACAGAACAGTGCTTGTTTCCCCCAAGACATTAATGAAAAAAAAATAAAAAGTTGCAAAAACAAAACTGTAGCGTGGGTCTCGAACCCGGTTCACATGCGTAACAAACTCTTCGCTGTGACATGCGGGCTATCCAATGTAGCCACACAAGATGACTTGGCAAACATCGTGTTCTGTAGGTATATAAAGCAAGAGTTCCGAAAGTTCGTGGAATAATAGCATCGATTGGGCGTATGTGTTGCTAACCCGGAATTCACACTCGGTCAAGTTATAGCGAACAATTTAATTTCATTATTCCCATCCCTGTAACTAACATCTGCCGATGATGGTAAGTTAGACGTCCAGTTCGTCAAGCTATCGGCGACATGAAATGAGCCAGATATTTGACATTTCGCTACTGTGCAATTGTTCATGATTGTGTAGCATAGCTGTAGCTCCTGCCACAGCGCAGGGAGCGGCAAGACGAATATCATAAAAGTTTATTGTGGAAAAACTAGGACATAATTAATGAGTAAAATGCATAATATCAACAGGGAATTACATACCTTTCCGATAGTGTTACATTTATGGCACCATTGTTTAAATTTCATAATAAAGACTCAACATTTCCTGAGTTTTTTTGTGGTTTTGTTGTGCATTGAATAATGACAGATCGAAAAAATCGTGGAGCAAATCAGATCGCTCCGATATTACGTCAGAAGTACTATTTATGGATTTGAAGTACTATTTACGGCTTTGAAGTACTATTTACGGCTTGGAAGTACTATTTGCGGATCCGTAAATAGTACTTTCTCACAGACTCGCACGGTACTGTGTTTATTTTTCATCATGTGACATACTTTTAACCAATCAATGAACAAGAATATATGAATGCAGTTTATAATAATAATACACAGTTTTTATATAGCGCATAACACATCAAATGAAAATGTCCCTATGCGCTAAGAAGAAAATAAAACAGGGAAAAGTTAGTTACTGTAGGTAATTACTGATTCTCAAATTTCACAGACATATCCTTCATAAATAATCGAAGGACATGAGTGGTGTTTTGCTGTGCTGTTGGAGATGAGATTCCCTTTAAAGGCAAGGTTCACCTTGACGTCAAGTTGGTTTAAATAAAAGCAGAACAATGAGAGAAACGTATCATTTAAAATTTGGCGAAATCCACCAAAGAATAATAGAGGTATGAATTGTTAAAGTTTTAAATTTGTGACGTCACATGCGAGCAGCTCCCCCATGGTCATGTAATATAAATTCCATAAAGTGCCATTTTCTCAGAAAATTGAAAATGATGTAACCTGTGCATTCAATATATGATTAGAAACATTATTTCATACATGCTTCTATGATAAAAAAAACCCATTCAGTTATCATGAACCAATAAAAAGTAAAAATTATGGAATTAATATTACATGACATATGGGGAGGTGCTCATATGTGACTTCACTAAATTAAAACTTTGAAAGTTCACAACTCCGCTATTCTTTGGTGAATTTTTGCCAAACTTTCATCAACATGTTTCTCTCATTTTTCTGCTTTTATAAAAACCAACTTGATGTCACGGTGGACCTATCCTTTAAGAGTTACAGTCAGTATAAAACAGTATTGACACTGCAAAATAATAGGAGATGCTAATAACAATTTTTCCTCTGGGAAAAATGACAAAATTATTTTAAAAAGAGTTGAAATCTGCAGAAGACGTTTGCCCATCCTCACCACCATCTCTCTTTCCCCTGTTTCTCCTTCCTCCAACAGGTGCACAGATTAGTGGTGGTAGATGATGAGAGGCATGTGATAGGTGTGGTCTCCTTGTCCGACATCCTCAACAGTCTAGTCCTCAAACCAGCAGGTGAGTCGTCTGTCTTTTGACTACATCACCAAAGCCACCATACTCGTTTTTTAGCTCACCTGAGCCAAAGGCTCAAGTGAGCTATTGCGATCGCTTTTTGTCCGCCGTGCGTCGTTCGTCGTGCGTCGTTCGTCGTGCGTAAACTTTTACACATTTTCAGCTTCTTCTTCAAAATGCATGATTAGATTTGGCCCAAACTTGGCAGGAATGATCCTTAGGGGGTGGGAATTCAAGGGTCCTCAAATGGTACCCCTGGCCCCCCCAGGGTCCAGGGAGGGCGCCTAAAGGCGCCAAAAGTAGGTAGTTTTCAAACATCTTCTTCTCTAGATCCAGAATAGTTTAGTAGTTAAGCCACTTTGTGTGTAGATACCTCCATATGTGCTGAATTAATGTTCCTCATGACAATGCCGCAGGTGGCCCCGTTGGCCCCCAAGGGGGGCAAAAGTTTGGGGGTTAGGGCCCTATAGGAATAGCTTCACATTCACATCAATGGATTTAGACCAAACTTGGTGGGAATGATTCCTCAGGGGAGGGGAAAGAGGGTTTGTGGAATGGTACACCAGGGCCCCCACCCCACCCCCCCCCGGGCCCCAGGGGGCAGGGCCCATAAGGGCCCAAACTAGGTGAATTTCTAACCAGAAGCCCATTTGTAACCAAACTTGGGTGGTAGATGCGTAACAGGGACCTCAATGTTATTTGGGTCAAAGGTCACATATGTAGGTCAAAGCGTCAAACGAAGTTAATTTCTCTCTTTGGTTGTATTGGCCCTCTTTCTCTATACCAGAAATAGTTTAGTTAAGCCACGTAGTGTGTAGATACCTCTATATGTGCTGAATTAATGTTCCTCATGACAATGCCTTTTTCATGAGTGCGCTAGTTTGTGCCCCTATAGGATGGGCAAAAGTTTGGGGTAGGGCCCTTATAGGAATAACTCACATTACATCAATGGATTTAAACACAAACTTGCTGCGAATCGATCCCAGGGGAGGGAAACGGGGTTCGTGCGAATGCGTGACACCAGGCCCCCCGGGCCAGGGGTAGCGGCCCATAGAGGCCCAAACTAGGTAACTTTCTAACCAGAGCAGCCATTTGTAATCCAAACTGAGTAGATGCGTAACAGGACTCAATGTTAATTTGGGTGGTCAAAGGTCACATAAGTTAGGTCAAAGGTCAAATGTTAATGTATACTATGGTCGTTGCTTTTTTTATTAAAAAGGTATGTTTAGAATTTAATTTAACCTTCAAAATCAGCTATGTGGCAAGGGATGCAAAGTTTTTCAAACTGGTTCCTTTGGCTACTGTTGGTGCTCTAACTAACTCAGGCTCCAAGGTGCCAAAACTATAATGTACATGTGTTTCATGACCAAGAGAGTTTGCAGACGCTCAAGTGGTCGTCTGTGCCCGTCCGCGGCTCCTTTGTTTCTATCTTATCGGTGAGACGATTTTGTGCCTCCTTGATTCTATCATTAACCCTGTGTGCCCATGGGGAATCACAGTGTTTAGTGTGCTGTGCAGTATCAGCCTCTAATTTGCAATGCTTAATCCCCTAATATTAACCATGCCGCCTGTTGCGCAAAATTGCTGCGCGTCGCTCACTTGATTTTATCTTTCAAGTCTTGTGCAATCTTTTGAGACCCGTTTTCGCGAAAACGGACGTTAACCGGGGTTACGATACGCTTCGCGCGAGATTTTTATATTATGACGATGCATGTCAACCCAGAAAGGTCGCTCTCAGAAACGTGATTGTTGTAGCAGAAATCAATTGAGAATTGTGGGTTTGCACCAATAATCATTATGGATGATATTTTTGCTTTTACAGGTTGAAATGAATTAATTCTATGCTGTTTATGATTGCAAAAGTGTCCCAAACAAATTTCATCGAAAAAACAATACAAAACAAAAAGTCAAAAAAACAAGGAAATACACAAGAAATTCACAAAACAATGAAATACATAAGAAATTGATTCCAATTTGGCAAATTTTTTTGTAGATAATTGTGAGAAATGTCAGAATGAATATTTTCACCAAAAATTAGTATTCTACTAGCTATTGTAAGTGAGTTATGGGCGAAGACATAATTTCATGCACTTATTTGCATAATTAATTACTTTAAAAAAAAAAATAAAAATCGAAAATTTTACTTTACAGTCGTGTAGTTTACATCCGGTTCTATGCGCATGCAAATTTTCACGGCGATCGCGCGTTCGGCGGCCGAGATTTGAAGGGGGGGTCAAATTGACCCCCCCCCCCCATTAAAAACCTGGTCTGAAATAGCCCAGTTAAAATGGGGTTAATCCCTCCTGTGCCAGACATTTTTCAGGTTCAACCAAACATTTCTACCCCCCCCCAAAAAAAAAAACAATCAAATGAAAGAAAAGGGTAGAATTCAGATGAAAATAAACCAAGTGTTTACTGCACTTACTAATAGAATCAATAGTGCGTGCAACGTTCACAAACAATACAAAAGGCATGAACAATAATAGATATGCCAATTTGCGTGTAAAGATGACACTGGCACTCCAATGCAGGCATGTTTACATACATTCTCCACAGACTTCAGCCCGAGATATCTCAATCTTAGTCTCCAACAGGTTAAGGTGCAGGTACAGGCTACTCTCGTTGTAACAAAGTCCTCGGGACCGGCAGGTTTCTTTTGTTTTATCAAAATTTTGTCATAACTAAACAGTTAATTAAGTAAAAGATAAATAGATAATAATTCTGGGACCTGAATTTCTACTTCATTGTCACAGGAATATTGTTATAAACATTTGCGTTATAATGGGAGCGCACTGTATTCAAATTTAACAGAAGCCATTTATACAGTCCTGAGTTCTCCATCACTACATCAATAAAAACCCATCCCACTGTTCAAAGATCACTGGTATCATAGGGTCAGTCGGGAGTCAGAACATCTAACAACTATGAACTGGCTTTTAATCAATGGTGGGCTTGTTCACCCTGTGGCTCCAATTAGAGGTTTACTGCACCCTTAGATGCAAGTTAGAGTTAAAGCATATTCTTGTAAATAAATTGATGGAAACAGACTTTGCTGATCATGTTGTTTCTGATCATAATATTTTCTTTTTTCTGTCCCTCATTTGCTCGTCTTTTTTTCCTCTTGTTGGACAACATGTCATTTCACAGGTGTACCAAGCAGGAAGAGCAGTTCAACGTCGTCGCAGGGGTCACCCAGGGTATAACCTTTACCAGAATAGACAGTAGAGGGCAGCAGACACAAGTACTAGAGGCTGGGCTTCAACAAAGTTCAACATGGCATCGTTTTATTGTTGCATTGGACTTGCTTGTAACAAGGAAAGGATGTTGTAGTTTTCCAAACATTTTGAGGGTGTCGTGTGAAGCGAGAAACAAGAAATCCCAAGAACAGAAATGGCCAGTAATCTAGCAGTTATTCTGAAAGTTCCTCACCACTTCTCACAGATTTGGAGGAAAGGATGGTGGAACTGGCTTCTCCAATAAAGATGAGTTTGATTTTAGTTATGAGAGTAACAGTGTATTACTTGTCTTGATTCATGTGGACATCAAGCATGGTTTACACTGTTGAATTTTACAGCGGTTTAATTTTTTGCAAATTTGCAAATGTCTCTGAAATCAGCGGAAATAACGCACAAGTTATATCCTCTCAGTTAAGTGGGGAAGTTAACTCGTGTGTGGTAACAAAATTGTCATGTGCATGAAATATGTGGTGCACACAGTAACATGGATGATGTAGGATGATGTTATATGGTTCATACAGTAACCTGAATGGTGTTAAACGAAGCTATAAAATGGGCAAATCTGCAGTAACGGACATTATAGTGTTGGATACAGTGTCTTAACCCGTTGGCTTCGGGAACCGGATGTGACCTGTGTTAACTCTATGGGATTTTCAGAATCTCGGAGGCAACGGGTTAAGAGCCAGACATTTACAGATGCTACTTCTTTTTCTCATTTTAAACTGATCTTTATCTGTTTTTACATGGGCTTTATACCATTTAACCTTTTCTCTATCAACTATTGAAGAAACCCCTTTTTTTTTCATAAATTAAAAACCAGGCTGTGTCAATTATTTTAAACTTGCTTTCACAGTGAAGAAAGAAAGTATTATTGAAGGTGCAGTACCCCTAAACATAAAAGGAGGAAAGAAAGCAGCATAGGAAATACACTGGGGCTGAGGGCGATTTAACCCTCAAAATTAACAAAATAGCCCTCAATTTTCCTCATAGGGTGCAGTATATAACATACTAAAATTACGAAATCGGGCTTGAAAGGAGCTCCGAAAAATAGAATTTTATTTTCTGCCCTGAAAGAAAGATAAAAGAAGGCAGGACAGAGAAATCATGAAAGTGAAAGAAGTAAAGGAAAGAGAAAGAACAAGAAAAAGTAATTGAATGGAGAATATAAAGACAAATAAATTTGGCTTTCAGGTGTCTGAGACTGTACAAGTACAAGTGAATTAAACTGTAATGCAAGTTGGAGTGGATTTGCCCAAGTAGACATTTCATTTAAGAAAAGTGATATATTTTGTGAATTGGTTTTATTCACATTGAATGGATTACAGCCAAAGTTTAGGAGCATGATTTGCTACTATTGATTTTGTTTTAATGAAAATTACTTCGGAAATGTAATTAAGATTTTAAAAAGCCAATGTGACAGAGATAGGAGTGATCATGTAGTCTTGCATGGTCGGGTGTTAATTTTTGTGAGTTGTATCTACAAGAATCTAGGTTCGTGTGATATAAATAAAATGGTGAAAGATGAAAACTTGACCTATTTTGGCTGAAAAGTGATTTGGAAGAGATTGTTTTGGTTTTGTTTTTGATTTAGAAATCACTCAAAGAAAGTTTAGGTAGATTGATTTGCAACCTGTATCATACATGTATATGATTGTTTTAACAAAAAAAGAAAAAAGAAAAGGGTATATTGGGTGAGTGGATTTGTATTCAAATTTTGCACGGCAACTCCTGTGAAGCCTTGTTCCTCATATTCCGTAAGAAGCCCTCAAGTTAACAATGAGTTTGGCGATCAATCTGCCTTAAGATATTGATTTATGATCATTTTATCATGGATGACTCTGAGATGAATGCAGTTGTATCTTGTATCCAAAGAAAAGTTCTTTACATTTAACTGTTCAGATTTGATTGACCATAACAATGAAAATATAATGTGGAGGAAACTTATTTCACATGGGAGAATCACTGTGGAACAAAAGTTTGATAGACTAATTATCCATTAACGCAGAAGGTCCGATAGACTGCCGGTCTGATAGACCAATTATCAAAAGGATCCAATAGACTGATACCCTTTTTATTAATTGGTCTTTGGGACCCATTTCAATAATCGGTGTATCAGACTCTCAATCTACCGGACCCTCGGTCTACTGGACCCTCGGTTTATCGGACCTGTTCGATAATCAATCTGCTGGACCCTCTCTATTGTAACCATTTCACACTGTAAAACCTCCAGACAGAATGTGATGTGGTTGTTTTATCGTTGCCAGAAGCCTTTCATACCAGAACCACATGCTGTCATAGCACTGGCATAATAGCAGAGGTTTTATAATAGACTCTGAAAATTTGTGTTGATTTAAACTGTTTGAATAGTGACACTTTACATGTTGTAAGTGAGAACATTCAATGTTTTTTGGTACATGTCCAGATATAATGCATCATCCACTTGACTGGTTTTAACCCTTTGTGTATCATTTTAGTTTGTAGCAAATGATAAAGCAAAAACAAAACGAAATGTACATTAAAGGGCAGTGACATGATTGGGAGAAATAAAAATGCCTCTCGAACCAAACCGGTTGAAAGAAATACCAGTCTATATACACCAGCTGGAGAGTATCTTGTGGCTGCAAGGATTTGTCTTGAATTTGTTTACTTAAGAATCAAGCATGAATACCAGCACTTTATTTCTCTTGTGCCCTGAGAGAAATTTATCCCATAGAAAGCTACACAACAAATTTGTCTGTCTCCAGGCATACTGATGGAAGTTATTTTAAAATGAATCAACTTGACTACCAAATTTTCACAATAGAATCCTTGCATAGTTTACTTGGTTCTAGAATAGTTTTACCCCAATTTGAGGACTACACCTAATCATGTCATTTACCTTTAAAGGCAATGGAAGGTTAGGAAGCCATAGTTTAAAAAGATTATCAAAGTTTGATGTCTGTCGTACATCATAATGCTTGCATGTAAAGATGACAGTCCAGTGGAGGTGTGCTGGCATGACTATGACAATTCAACAGATGCATCTTGACGTTAACAATACACTGGCACTCCAAAGCATGCATGTTTCCATGCACTTCGCATGTAACCCGTTGCCTGCGAGATTCTGTTATTCCCATAGAGTTAACTTGTGGTATATCTGGTTCCCTATTCAAGGGGTTAATGGGTTGAAGTCATCCTATGATCACATACTCTTCCTGCTGTCATTGATGCTGCAGTATTGTGCCAATTTCAATCACAGCGAGAATAAAATTTGAGACGCTTGAGTTGGTTCTGATTTCATTTGTATAATAATTAATGAATACTCCTGTGTATCACAGTTGATTTAAACCTTTTTTGAAATAGTACTGATAAGACTGATTTTTCATGCAGTTCGTTGTACAAATGTATTATATAAAACAAGTTAATTGAAATAACAACCATATAAATTAGTGTAAATACAGATTCTTTTCCTAATTTGATTGATTTATTATTTTTGTATAAACAAACGTAAAGTAAATGTTTTATTGGTGTATACATTGGTATATCTGTAGGTTTCCTTTATAATGTCTATATATAGTCGATTTCTTATTTAGCATGTATATGTTGAGAAATCAGGTTGGGTCTTATGATTGGTGAATTGGCTACTAGTACCAAGAATTCATGAAAGTGGTAATTTTGTCCATCTGAGCTTTAAAGGGAAATTGCCTTTTCAAAAGTTGCGGAAAGTCAGTGGATTAGACCAGTGTTGTGGTCTCGGTCTCGATTTCAATTTCGAGACCAATACCTTGAGTTTCAAGACCAAGACTGAGACTTCAAGTTTCGAGACCGAGACCAAGATTTTGAGTTTCCAGACCCAGACCTGTGTTTCTGAGATTAAGACCTGCAAAATTTGGTCCTTTGACCGAGACGTAAACTGCGAGATCACAACACTGGATTAGATTTGATAGGTGTTAATTAAACATTGAGCAAGATTCAGAAATGATATACAGTCCGTTCCATTTTTTGATCGAGGTACGATCGTTTTAGTTTCAGCTTGAAACATTCAAAGTACTCTAAAATAACTTGGTCAAGCTGTGGAAATTGAAAGTTACAAAGTTTATATTGTACTGAGAAATATTATAATTAAAAGTAAACGTCAGATACGATGATGGCAGGCAGAATGATTAAACCAGTAATGGGCCAATCCAGATGTGGCAAATGAAACCAAAAAAAAAAGAGGTCTACATGCACTATTATGATGTCATGAATTTTACTTACCATCTTAAAAAATATGGATAGACCCATCTTCACTCAAAAAAAAAAAAGAAAGAAAAAAGGAAAAAGGTCCTAAGTCCCTTATCAACTAGATGTTGTTTTCATTTCTGATCCTGATAAAGGCAAGGTTCACCCTGACATGAAGTTGGTTTTAATAACAGCAAAACAATGAGAGAAACATATTAATGAATGTTTGGCGAAAATCAACCAAAGGGTCATTCCGTGTCAATTCACCCAATGGGCTAAATGGTACCGACTCCAAATTTGTTCATATTTGGTATATAGGGTAATTGACATCATACAAGCCAGAATTTCAATTTTTAGCGCAATCCGACTTACGGTTCTCACGCTATGACCCGCCCTTTATCAGCATGTTTGGCCAAAAAGGTCGTAACTGCCAATTTTCTGATGGCCATTGCGCGGTAACGGGTGGTCCAAATTTGATGTGAGTGGTATCATTGGAAATGGAACAAGATAAACAATCTAAATGTAACATTAGTTTTTACATTGGAGCAAGTTTAACTATAATGACCTTTTGACCTTTACCTTGACCTTGATTTTAACCATCGGGGTCAAATTATATTGAGCTGAAAATCAGTGTACGTTATATTTAATACCTCTTCTACAATATATTAAAAACCTGGAAATATATTATTGTTTGTTTGGTTTCTATCTTGTTTCAAAGCTGGCACATCTGATGCTTCCTGAAATTCATACAGTCCCACACATAGATTTTAATGTTGGATATGTGCACAACTACTCTCACAAATATCGAAAACACACCCTGTACAATCTACTAATTTCATAATGTATTGAAATTTATGGATATTTTCTAGAACTGCCCACCTGTTGAATACATTTTCAATACCAAAAATGCAATATGCATACATTAGTTGTTGCTATGTCTGGTAAGCCTCCAGCAAGCTGTCAGGTTGTTAAGAGCAACCTTTGTCAGACAGAAGAGTATGCATAAAATTTGCATTTATTATGAAATTGGTCTAAAGGCAACATATGCCCTAGTCTGGCTTCCAGACATTTACATTATTAAATCCATCTTTATATTGATAAGGAAACTACTATCTTTGGTCAACTGCTTTGAATAATAAAAGTGTTTTGATTTAAGGCAAAGTTAGTTTGTCCGGAGACAAAACAGTCAGAGAATGGGTGTACTATGGAGGTCAAAAATGTTGCATGGTCTAGAACTGAGATAACATATGCCCAGATTAAACTTCACTGCAACATACCCAAACAAAAAAATATGACATATCTAACAAACGGAAGCATATTTTGCATTTCTGATTTCAGAAATGAATTCAGCACAAAATTTGTAAGTGATCTAGATTCAGTAGTTATCTGGTAGCATTACAATTTCATGGTAAGCATTTATCTTGAAATAAATGTGATAAAGCCAGTCACAGTTCCATGGGTAAAAGCATACATACATGCACAGGTATCTGAGAGTGGTTATGCACATAATAACATAAAAGTCTACATGTGGGACTGTATAAATTTCAGGAAGCATCAGATGTGCCAGCTTACAAACAAGATAGAAACAAAACAAAAAATAATATATTTCCAGGTTTTTAATATTTTGTAGAAGAGGTATTGAATATGACATACACTGATTTTCGGCTCAATATAATTTGACCCCGATGGTTAAAATCAAGGTCAAGGTAAAGGTCAAAGGTCATCGTATTTAAACTTGCTCCAATGTAAAAACTAATGTTACATTTAGATTGTTTATCTTATTCCCTTTCCAATGATACCACTCACGTCAAATTTGGACCCTCTATTACCGCGCAATGGCCATTAGAAAATTGGCAGTTACGCCCATTTTGGCCAAACATGCTAATAAAGGGCGTGTCATAGCGCGAGAACCGTAAGGCGGACTGCGCTAAAAATTGAAATTCTGGCTTGTATGATGTCAATTACCCAATATACCAAATATGAGCAAATTTGGAGTGGGTACCATTTAAATTTATTTTATTTTGGGTGATTTTTGGGTGGTTCAGGATAACTGATTGGGTTTTTTTCACAGAAGCATGTATGAAATAATGTTTCTGATAATACATATTGAATGCACAGGTGAAATCATTTTCAAATTTCTGAGAAAATGGCACTTTTATGGAAATTATATCACATGATATATGGGGAGCTGCTCGCATGTGACGTCACAA
>JZLH01S0191541.1:0-12975 GCA_001188425.1 Eucidaris tribuloides | reverse complement strand
CACACACACACACACACACACACACACACCCCAAATCACAAGACAAAACAATCTCTGTAGTTTCACTTCCACGATAATGAATTTATTTAATATCTCACTTGACGATACACAATTTTGTGAAATTTAGTTGAAATCTATCTTTAAAATATTTACTGTCAGCTTTCTCCACAGCTTTAGATTTTTTTGTAAGGTAACAATTTTTGCATTAAAACCATGCAATCTTTTCCTTAGGTCAAGTGTTGTGAGTTCTGAAACTTTAGATAGTTGAATAATTACATGACAGAAGGACATTGCAGACTGTTGAGACATTCTGACTAATTTGCTGTCTTTTATTTGCAAATCATACATAAAAATCTGCAATGTAAGACATTCAAACAATACTTAAAGCTATAATCATGTTTTGAAATGACCAGGGGTGTCACTCCATTTTCTGGATTTTTTATTTTTTTTAGGGGGGGGGTGGCAAAATGTTTAACATGAAAATTGTGTATGTTTAGCAATGATATGTGTTTATGTTGATTTAATGGTTTTGTTGTGCCTTGCACTGCTTTTTAAACATATTCTTGCATTACATTTTATGAAATTTGAAAGCTTGTCCAAAATTATTGGGGGGGGGGGAGGCGGGGCGAGCAAAATCGTATATTTATTGGGCAACTGCCCCATCCGCCGCCCCCCCACAAGCGATCGCACAACTGCACCCTTAGGACAATTGACATGTTTTAACAGTATAACCTTTCCTCCGCGTGAGACGGACGTCTGAATGTTTAAATCTCATAGACTTTTGTACACGCCCATCCCGGTCCTCCACGTAAGCCAACGGTGTTAATTAATACAAAACTTCTATTATTGTTGATGCTGCTGAAAAAAAGTCTGAAAGTGGAGAGGTTTTTAATTATTGACTGTCCATTTCACAAAAAAATAGCATCAACCAAAAGTCCAAATAGGCTCATACACTGTACAACCACTAGAACTCATGAGCTTCAGAAGCCTCTGCCCTGAGCTCAGGGCGAGTGGGCCCTCAGAACCCATCCGTTAGGACTGGTCCATGCCAGGCCACCTCCCACTCAACCCCCCCCCCTCCCCCCGCCTCCTCTACCCCCCCCCCCCACCACCACACATACACACACAGAAAAAAAGTTCTGCAGATCATGACTGTCCTTAGCTTGACTGACATTCATACTGGAGTACCATCATCGATTATTGAACTTCCACTTTGTTCACATGCACTAGCTGCATCAACACTGCCCTCTGTTGCTGACCTAAGAGACATGTTATCCATTCCATGCTCTAGTTCCACCACATCTTCATGTATCTGACTCGCAGCAGATAGGTGTTTTACATCAAGATGTCCAATGCGTTCAAATTGTTTTGATTTCTTGATATCGTCGACTGCTCCCTGCACAAGTATATTCAGAATCCAGTTTGGGTTTCGTTTCTTAACGCTCCTCAGAGGGGGATACGGATTGCCTACGTACTCTAAGAATGCCAGTTTCTTCCCAACGTCTTCATGAAACCCTGGTACTCGAAGGAGACGGGTAAAATCCTGAGACTTCCCCTCGAAGCGTGTACCCAGCACTTTGAACAGCTTGTGTACTTGCTTCTTGTCCTGCAAAACAAAATCAGATTTGTGAAAATGCAGTCAGGATCTGTAACATACTGATTTGAACACATATTATTAGGAAACAAAGTGTGGCAAATGCACAATTATTGAAATATTTCGTTGCCCGGCTGGCAGAAGGGCATTAGCAAATGCTCTAAGCAGAAGGGCGTTAACAGTCCGGCTGGCAGGAGGTCGTTGGCAAATGCTCTGTAAGTAGGAGGATTTCCTGGAAGCCCTAGCCCTCCTACTACAGGTTCAACTTGAAACATTAAATGTCCACCCATACAAGTAAGGAGTGTATTTTGCAATAGATAGATACTATACTACCCCTTACACCTGTCTGCTACCTACTGTTGATAAATGTTAAAGGTTAGTGGCATGATTGGGAACACTTGAAAATGCCTCAAGAACCAAATCAGTTGAAATATATAGGAACTATACACCACCTGAAGTAGATCTCCCAGCTGGAAGGATTTGTCTCTAATTTGTTTACTTAAGGAGAATCAAGCATGAACATTAATTCTATCGGGGCACGATAAAAATAAGACCCATAGAGAGCCACACAGAAGGTTTGCCTGCCATGAGTGATATTGACATTAGTTATTTTAGAATGAGTCAAAGTTTGACTACAAGATTTTCACAGGAGAATCCTTGAATAGTTTACTTGATTCTAGAGTAGTTTCAGCTCAAGTTGAGGACTACCCCCAATCATGTCATTTACCTTTAAGTTTGATGATAGTTGATAGAGGGTGTGTTTCAATGGAAGTTATGTGCTAATCCAAGAGTTAGTGTTCCAAGAAAGTGCACATATTTTTAACAAATTTTTTAACATAATGTGTAAAAGATTTTTTCATTCAAGAAATGAGCTGTTTTAAATCAATTATTCATACTGGAACTGAAGAAATATTTTTTTCTTTCAAATTATTCACTGAAGTTGAAATATGTCCATATATGCATTCAAAGATGCAATTTTTGCTAATGTATTAGAATCTCACACAGTGTCAATGAATGAACCATTCCTGTGAGTGGGAATATCTTTGGTTGTCCAGCAGAAAAGCCCGAGCATATGTTCCCAGCAGAAGGGCCCTAGGAGTAAATTTTCTCTAATTTGAGAAATATTGCCTTACTTGATATTTGCACTTAACAGACAGAAAGGAGGTTCTAACAATATCACACTACTTTGATTTCATATGAAAAAAAGGCAATGGTTTTTAGGTTAGAGACAATTCAGTGTTAAGGCCCTGCTGCCGGACAGCCTTGCGTCTAGTTACTCACCAAAAGCCAGAAATCTGCAATCTTCATGGCTTCAGGGTCTTTATCTCCTCTCTTGGCAACACGGATGAGCTGCAATTAATAAAAGAGAATGAAACCAAACATTTAACAGATACAGAGGCTTCTAAGTGCACAAAATTTAATCCCTTGGGGACAGCGGGCTTGTATCGGTCGCTTTCCATCACGTCAGACAGAGCTTGTTCACGTAGAGTTCAGTGATCTGGACAGGACCAATATCAGTGACAGAGTTGCCAAGGTCTGTGAATCCATTTGCGTGAGATCGAGACTAGACTCCCATAGGCCAATGATATATGTGAGAGGTCCCATGCGTGAGATCAATAGAAACGTATGGAAAATCAAACAAAATGTTTGCGTGAGATAAGGCCAAAATGCGGGAGTCTCACGCACAATGCGCGAGACTTGGCAGCCCTGCAGTGAGCCAAAAGCAATCTATTGCGCATGCACCCTGTACTTCATTCACTTTGCAGTCAGTCCATGAACACTTACGATTATTTTGTGAAAAAAAGTGCAAACGAAGCCCATTATGGAAAGAAATAATTTCAATGAGTGAAATCGGTAAGTCAAATTTGCGATATTATTCTAAACTGATGAGGTGTTATGATCTCGGTTGCCAAACGTCAAGTTTTGGGCTGGCATTTGCCATGTTTGCGTGGCATTCGCGGGGTGTTCGCGGTGCAAGGAATTCCCATTCTGGAAATTTTACTAATAGAAATCACTGCATAGAGAAGTGGCAACTACCGTCTGTTATTAGTATGAGGAGACCATAGTATAAGTGTCAATACTGTTAGTGTTAAATGAGAAGTCCCTGAAGGAAAACGACAGACACCATCGTTCATCGGTCTAGATTTTCTACTGCTCCTGTGATTGTGATGTCAGGGCAGTGACATCTTACTGTAACTGCACCATCCACATACTGCATGTTAACCCAGGGAGCGCCGGCCCGAAGGGCCCACGCCCAGGACTATAGCGGGTAAACGCACTTCCAAGTACACAGACATAAAATGGGTAGAATTATGGTTTCCATAGCATCCCAAATTAAGGGAAAATAAAAAAATTATGCACTTGCCTGGATTATATGGGTGAAGGTCTTTCCAGTGGCACAATCTTGACCTCGAGGCGGAATGTTGACGCTCAAAAAAGCCGAAACTAAAGTCGAGTTCGTAATTTCCTTCGTAGAAAATAGAAAACAAAATGGTTGTATATATCGCGAGCCGCTAGGGTGCGCGTGCGCACGCGCGCCCTATGGCTCCTATGGCTCTGCGTACGCACGCGCGCCCTAGCGCCTCGCGATATGTACAGCCATTTTGTTTTCTGTTTTCAACGAAGGAAATTACGAACTCGACATTAGTTTCGGCTTTTTTGAGCGTCAACATTCCGCCTCGAGGTCAAGATTGTGCCACTGGAAAGACCTTCACCCATATAATCCAGGCAAGTGCATAATTTTTTTATTTTCCGTTAATTTGGGATGCTATGGAAACCATAATTCTACCCATTTTATGTCTGCGTACTTGGAAGTGCGTTTACCCGCTATAGTCCTGGGCGCCGGCCCTTCGGGCCGGGGCTCCCTGGGTTAACTGCATGTATGAGCATTCATTCTCTGTGTATGGATGTCCAGTGGAACCAGACGTAGTCTCAGTGGAACACCGACGATACAGAGACAGTGAAGCATAATGTAGCACACATGGGGACAACTCTATACTTTTGTGTACAAAGTAGTGAGTAGTTGTATTCATGCAGTCATGGAACAAGAATGTGCTCTGAAATTCACCTTTCTACACAAAATTATGAACAAAATTCCGTCCAGTTTTGACGGGACTGGATCATTCAATCCACACAAACTTTGTTCGTTTTTCCAGGAGAGGGCGTATGTGGTCTGTATAGCTCTGCTTAGGACCACCCAAGTTACACAGCTGCATGGCTGTGAATCATAGTGTGACAACTTCACCATTTCATCTACAGACTACACTAACATTAAAGCTAATGTACGGGACTAAACTACAAAGTACAATTGCAAACCTACCCTTTCAGCATACTTCTGTGTCTCGTGTGCTTTGGTATATGTTATTTCAATCCGTTCAAATTTAACAAGAGCTGTGATGATGTGTCTCAATAAATTAATTCGATTTTCAGGCCCACCGGCTAGACGCCTGTAAGGTTTCTGCTTGAATTTAATTCTCCTCATATTGACACCGCTCCACCAACGTATCGTATCGTTCCGTGCACGTACGCAGCTCGTGCACGTGTTATTCATTATGGCAGCTTCCAAGAACGAAAACGTGGGGTCTTATTTGCAGACACGATTTTTCACGAAACAAGAAAGGTATTGTTGGAATGTTTGTTGCCTTAAATTTTCAAGCGTTGTATGAGTTTGCAGATAATATTAGAAACGGTCGATGACTTAATCGAATATTACTCATTCATACTGACCATCATGCGCCACATAGTCCCACTCGCTCACTTCCGTGTGAGTAAAGTTCTTGTTTATGTTGTCGACAAGTGCAGGGCCAGGGACATGATTAATTTGCATGTGAATGAATGAATGAGTTCTGTATGGTTTCAGAGTTGCCAATCTCAGTCATGTCAGTAAATGAAAATGCGTGAGACTCCTACAGGCCAATGATCAGTGTTGGAGGTCTCGAGACTGGTCTTGGTCTCGAGACCGGTCTCGAGACCAGTATGCTCTTTCTTGGTCTCGGTCTCGAACCCTCTGGTCTTGGTCTTGGTCTTGGTCTCGAACCTTCTGGTCTCGGATTTTTAAGCCGAGACCAGGCCAAGACCAGCAACTAATATGATGATTTTACATAAAAATCTTTATTGCAGAATAAATTTGCTGTTTAGACTCTATCTCTGTATTATCAAATTATAATACAGAGATGAACAGCAAATCTATTCTGCATCTTAAATTCTCTCTGCAAACCTTCATTCATTAGTAAAATCTTTATTGTTGCACATGTACAAACTGCAATTTTGCGGCATGTATATAGGGCATTCAAACATGCAGAGTGCATTCAAACATGGTTTTAAGTTAACACAGATCTTCTACACATTATATAAGGACCGGCAATGGTGGGTTCTCTGACGCATGTATTCTGGTCGTTCCTCTTATGATCGAACATGGAGGTAGACATGGTAGAGAACAAAAGATGAAGTATGGAATGAGCATACAAACAGAGAAAACAGTAACGGAAGAAAGAGTAACACAGAAAGACGGAAAAAAAGAAAAACAGAGTTTGGAAGAACAGAAAGTCAAACGAAAGAAAGAAAACATAACGGGAAATAAAAGAAAGAAGACTGAAAACAAAAAGTCAGAAAAAGAAGATTGACATCAAGATAGCAGGAAAAGAAATTTCAAAACAGATAATCAGGAATGAAAGAGAAAGAAGAAAGATACAAGGAAGGAAAGAAAAATGAATGAAGAAGAGAAAGAAAGAGAAACAAAAAGCAAAGAAAAGAGAAAAAGAAAGGATAAAATGAAGTAGAAGAGAAAGGAAGGAAGACATGGGAAAGAGGTAGAATGAAAGAAAAATGATTTGAGAATATAAACGAGTAAAGAATGAACAAAAGATAGACAAATAAAACTTAAAAGAAGTAAGAAAGGGAAAAGGCTAGAATGAAAGAAAAAAAGAAGAAAAATGAAAGATTTCAAATAGAAAGGAATAAAACAAGAGAAGAAAGTGAAAGGAAGACCAAAGTAAGGAAAAGAAAGATAGAACATAAAGAAATAAGAATAAAAGACGTTAAGAATGAATGAAAAAAGGAAGAAAGATGGAAGGAAAATGAATTTAATGAAAAAAGGAAGAAGAGAAAAAAGAGAAAGATAGAGATAGAAAAAATAAGCAAGAAGAGAGAAAAAGGAAGGATGAAGAAAAATGGAGAATAGAAAGAAAGACATGGAAAGAGGCAGAAATAAAGAAAAAGCAACAAAGAATAAAAGAATAAAGAATCAACAAAAGACTAACAAATAAAAGAAGAAAGAAAGAGAAAAGGGTAGAATTAAATAAAAAGACTGCATGAAAGAAATACAAATAGAAAGAAATAAAACAAAAAAGAAAGAAAAAGAATGAATGAAAAAAGTGAGAAGAAAGGAAGAGAGATAGAAATGTAAGAAAATAACAAGAAAATCAACAATGAATGAAGAAAAAAAAACATTAATGAATAAAAGAAATAAGATTATTAACAACACTTTAGTTTCTTCATCTGATCTGTATTTCAGTAGCTCAGGCAAATGTGCTCATATGGGACAAAGTATTCTTTTCAATTTAAAATTGTTTCTCAGTCGTTTGTGCAATTTGTAGCTACCATATTGACTCGTAGTTGTAGACCTATTTTGCGTTAAACTTTGGGAGGTGTTTTACATGTAAGTGACAAATGAATCAATGAAAATATAATTTTTAATGTTCTTCATTAACTGTTAATGTTATTAAAGTTTTAAAAATCCTTTCACAGACTGATTGCAATGTGTAAGCAGTAGGCAGTTAATGCTGAGTAACAAAGTTGCATTATCCTCAAAACATATACAAATTATTGTCAATTGAAACGCTGGTCTTGGTCTTGGTCTTGGTCTTGGAAAGTGCTGGTCTTGGTCTCGGACTTCTGGTCTTGGTCTCGGACCTCTTTTTCTTGATCTTGATCTTGGTCTCGGGGTGTCTGGTCTTGGTCTTGGTCTTGGTCTCGGGTTGTCTGGTCTTGACTACAACATTGCCAATGATAACCGACGGGCGGTGAAGAGTCCAAATCAAATATGCGTGAGATCACAATTCACATATGTCTACAATTAATATTCCTTGAAAAATCAAACAAAATATTGGCATGATCGAGTCTGATGAGAAAGTGCCGGAAATGTGTGAGTCTTGCACCCATGGCATTGCATATCATTATAACTTATAAGCAAAAAGTTCGATAAGACACATCCACACTAACTTGTGAACATGGTGAAGGAACACTACGTGTGGACAGAATCAGTAGTATAGACTATTTGAAATTGCTTCATTTTTTGTTGTTGAATGATTTAGAATATATAGAACAAATATTTACAATAATAAAGTGTACACATATACTGAGTATTGTGCTTACAATTTGATTCTAGTACACGTACTACG
Source organism: Eucidaris tribuloides (assembly GCA_001188425.1). Taxonomy (NCBI): domain Eukaryota; kingdom Metazoa; phylum Echinodermata; class Echinoidea; order Cidaroida; family Cidaridae; genus Eucidaris; species Eucidaris tribuloides. The sequence goes on along the minus strand of JZLH01S0191541.1, from coordinate 4,983 downwards.
CATACGGACAACTCCATAGTTCATATATTTTTGTGTACAAAGTAATGGGTGGCCTTTTTTACGCAGTCGACGAGTCATGGCACACAAAATTGCATTGAAATTCAGTCTTTTACAAAATTTTACTGAAATATTGCTTTGATATGGCTAGTCTACAATGATCTGAAAATTATTAAGACCCAACATTTTGAAGCCTGTTTTAATTTTGTATGGGTCACAGGGCTGGCCCCGGGACTTACAGTGGCCTGGGTGCCATGCAATGGCCACCAGAAATTTCATTTGGCCACTAGAAATTTTGCATTGGCCACCAAAAAATCAGATATTACAACACATAAGCCTATTCTGACGATGTCTGATGTGTTTCTTTGGCTTTGAGAAAGGTAAGTTAAACTGGAGAGCTGCGGCCCAGCATTACTAAAATTGTGCAACTGGCAAAATATTTTTTGCCCGCCATTGCATTCTTTCTTGTACACAAATCGCTAGTTTTTTTTTTAGTGTTGGGTATACAGCTCTGCTACAAATTTTTCACAGAGCAATCCGCGCATAGTCTACTGGATTCTAGAATAGTTTTACCCCAAGCTGAGCCGAGGACTACCTCCAATCATGCTATTTACCTTTGATTCCACATTTGGTAACATGAATAAATTTATTACTAAATTCAGGTGATTGTATTTGCAAGTCTGACTTTTCAAAAATTGACCTGTTACATATTGTGTTACTCATCTCTTTGTTTTTGGAAATACTATTCGTAGTGGGGATGAGCTGAGTCCATATGCAATGATAATGATACATTTCTTAACATAATTTCAATAGTAAATTTAGACTTTGAGTTTTGAAATTTCAGTTTCTTAACTTTGATAAAACTTTGGTCATGTAATTTGCAGTGGGTATGACAAGGATCATGGGTGCAAATTCAGTTTGAAAAGGGGAGGGGGGCACCCATTGGGGACAACACACTCTTGTTATACTGGGCTATGATGATTTAAAAAATGGTAGAGGGCGGGGATATGTCCCCCGGCCCCCCTGGATTTGCGCCCTTGACAATGATCAGTCCCTCAACCACTTTAATATGAAGACAGATGTCAGTTTCAGCTCTGATGTCTTGAGGCAAGAGTTGGCAAACTTAAATTTTCCTGAGTGTGATACAGTGTGGATCATTCATGGGAGGTCTTTGTTTCAAACTTGTTTTATTTTTTGCATATAATTCTTCCCGCACTTCGATATTTTTTTCTTTTACAGGTATGCAGTTCCTAACACACCTTTCTCTGTACCAGCTAATGTTGTTGTGAATGATTTGAGCGCACTCATCAACAAATTACTTAATGAAGGTGAGCTCAATTTAGCCATTTGTAAAAAAAAAGAGATGATTTTGGCAATTTTATATCATATGGTTGCTGGACGTAGCAATAATCCCCAGTGAATAAAGGTAGTACATGTTTAAGGAGCTGTAATGATCTCCACTCCCCTGGGCATGTATAAACTGAAGTACATGTATGGTTGACAAATATTGAAGACTAAACTCAATGTTACAAAACAATAGGTTTACATTTCTGAATGTGATTAAATATTAATATTTTAACTTCAGTGGAGAAGAAATTACACCAGGGTGACCAGCCTCAGGTGACAGCAATTTGATCAGAAAATGTTTCTGAAATATTTTAGTAAAAAACAAACCCAATGACAAACAAAAACGTTCACATAATTTCTCAGTCTGATGTAAATATAAATTTTTGTATAACGGTGAATATGAGATATACTTGTTAGTCCAGCCTCGGGTCAAAATGTGACTAAAAATTAAGTGTGCTCTACTCAGAACACTTCATGTTCCAAGGCACAAAATTTGTGTTGAAGTGTGTTTTTTAAGGTTTCTTTTATCAATTTGAACATCTCCTAGGTAAAGATAAAACCTGTAGAAAAGAGTTGTAAATCATGGTGTAGAATCTATAGATTACCTTTTTTTTATACACTTTTGAAACTCCTGTAAAACAAAAAAGGGTCATAACTCATACATGTACCTGAATTAAACAGGAATAATGTCTGTAGAAATTGGTGAAAATACTCTTTTGGGGTATTCAACAGAACCCAGAATTTCACATTGAAAACCAAGTAAGTTCCACACTGTGGGAGGGGAAACACCTCCAACACCCTCCCCTTTCCATCCCCTCGGTATTTCTGCCCCCTCACAAGAAGATTTTAGGAAATTCCCTGTGGTATCTGTGCTGGTATGAAACAGAACCAGAATGAATACGTTAATCACTGTTGTACCACTTCCTGCCGTTTCCACTCACAGATAAGGCCGAAGAAGATCTCCAGAATGTGGACTTTGATTTCCTCATCGATGGCGAATTCCTGCGTCTGCCTCTGGTGGAACACCTGGAGACGAACACCATCTCCACGGAAACGGTGGTCGAAATTGAATACATTGAGAAACAACCCGCACCACAACCTGTTGGAAGCATACTACACGATGATTGGGTCAGCAGTATACATGGCTTAGGTCAGAGGTGAGGTCAAAGGTCACAGCTTTATTGTAATATGGAAATGATAATGTTACTGCCTGAAAAGTAAGCCTGTTCACAGCTGATGTTACAAATGACCTCCACAATATATTACATCTTTGAAGAGTGGATAATATAGTGAGGGATCTGAGAGCAACCATTCTTAAAGGCAGTGGATCTCTTTTGCATGCCTAAAAATTAACATTGGGTATAAAAATACAATGGCATATAGAAGAAAATGCCATCTGGGAACCTTTAGCAAAATAAAGGAGCTAGAAACTCAGTTTTAGTGGAATTATAGTGACCGTTAGACTCTGATTGAATTTTTTCTCGCGAGAAATAAAATCCTACCATAAAACGTACACTAAACAGCTACTGTATTTCTTTCGCATTTTTCAAATTCCAAGCAATTACTGTCCCCCCGATTTCACAGACATTCCCTTTATTAATAACCTAAGGGCATGGGTTATTTTTTCCAGGTCTGTGGCGATGTTTGCAAATGAGATCCACTGCCTTTAAAGTGATGGCCTGCATTATTTGCTTTTGTAATATATTGTTGAGAAGAATACCTACACATGTACATTCCTGAATATACATCTCATGTACAGTGCATGCTACATTTATCACATTGTTTTCATGATGAGCAGTCAAGTGCTTCCAATGTCCCTTTCACAAGCTTAATCCAAAATTTTCTTTGTTTGCATGTGCAAATTGTAATTATGAATCTAGGCTTATTCTGGGATATGATCTGTGATCGCTTGACAATACCATTACTTCAATTTTTGGTAGCCATGAATGCCACTGATCGAAAAGTACATTGTTTGGTGACTATAAAAACGCATTGATAATATGTTCTCTTGAGATGCAGCGATGCTTTTTAAAAGATGGGAAAATGCCATAGATTTACCTTTCTTGTCATCTTTTACTGAATAAGTTATGTAACTTCATCCTCAAATTAAAATGTGAAAATTTAAGTTTATTTTTTTTTAATGTTGTAACATTTGTAATTCAATTTGCTGGCTTTATAGAAATGTGACAAGTTTCCCCGTAGCTGTAAGATGTCTCAGGCAACATAGCAGATTTTTTGACGAGTAAATTTGTATTGCATCTTAACGCATAACATACTTATTATTTATCATACAGCTTTACAAAATGATTTTTAGGCAAGAAAACTGATAAATTTCAATTTATTTTCCTGATGTGCATTTCACCCAGGATCCTGACTGGTTGCTATGACAATGCCGTCAGGATTTGGGGACAGAATGGGGAGAATGTGGCGACACTCCAGTATCACACAGATCCAGTCAGATGCGTCAGATGGATACAAACAGGTGGGTATTATATCATACTGAAAATGTATACAGTGCACAGTGTGATATTTGACTAATTGACTTGAGTGAAATAGTAATCATGATTAAAATAAGCTGTACAGACTTGTAAACTTTTGTTCTTGTGCATTTATTTTATCCTGCTAACTAAAAACTATGATCACAGACATGTTATTGGATGATGCGCATTGTTTGATTTGAAAATTTAGATCGAGTGCCCACTCACATATCCATACACCTACACACTCACACTACATAAGAATGAGCCTCATTTGCTTTTACATTTTTTGAAATCTTAAAATATTGTTATTTGTTGATGACCTTATTATCTTTGTATATTTCTATTAAAAAACCCAAAGTAAGTATTTTTAATTATTATGCCTCCGCAACAAAGTTGCCGGAGGCATCATGTTTTCGGATTGTCCGTCCATCAGTCCGTTACCGCGATAACTTGAGAATCCCCAATCGGATTTTGATGTAACTAGGACCAAGTATGTACTATGAGCCACCAATGAACTGATTAGATTTTGGAGCTGAAAGGTCAAAGGTCAAAGGTCACTGGGTCTTAAATGTGTCTGATTTGGGCTCGTTACCGCGATTACTTGAGAGCGGCTGGTCGGATTGTCATGTAACTTGGATGAAGTATGTATTATGAGGTACCAATAGACTGAATAGATTTTGGAGTTCAAAGGTGAAAAGGTCAAAGGTCACCGGACCTTAAATATGTCTGATTTGGGCTCATTAACGCGATTACTTGAGAGTGGCGGGTCGGATTGTCATGTAACTTGGGTGAAGTATGTATTATGAGGCACCAATGAACTGATTAGATTTTGGAGCTGAAAGGTCAAAGGTCACCGGCCCTAAAATATGTCTGATTTGGGCTCGTTAGGTACGCGATAACTTGAGAACAGCCAGTTGGATTTTCATGTAATGTGGGTGAAGTATGTATTATACGGCACCAATAAACTGATTAGATTTTGGAGCTGAAAGGTCAAAGGTCAAAGGTCATCAGGCCTAAAATATGTCTGATTTGGGCTCGTTACCATGATAACTTGAGTATGACTTTTCCGATTTTGATGTAACTTGGGAGAAGTACCTAATATACATGTAAGGCACCAATTTACTGATTTGATTTTGGAGTGGAAAGGTCGGAGGTTAAA
>JZLH01S0191479.1:11565-29011 GCA_001188425.1 Eucidaris tribuloides | reverse complement strand
TTTGTTGGATGTTTGTTATTTGTTTGTATGAGTATTTGTTTGTAGTGTACATGTAGCTGATTAGTTTATTTGCTCATATTTATTCTTAAGTAGTTTTTTTTTTTTTTTTTTTTTTTTTGTAATTTGCATTTTTTCGCATGTTTTCATATTATATCATGTTGTGGGTCGGCCTCACCATAAGGATTCATCTCTTTGGCTGTTTCCCCTCAATTAATGTTTCATGATAAAATGTTACATTATGTTTAATGTTGTATATTGTTCGTTTGTATTCTTGTTGTTTTTATCTGAGGAAATAAAATGAAATTGAAATTGAATTGAATTGAATTGAAATTAACTGCGTGCAATCCTCCGCGTGCGATCCTCAGCTCCACCCTGTAATTTTTTCACTTAAGTGGTCATAAGTTTAGAAGTTCATATGCTTTGTGCAAACTTAAGGTGTCATCTTAAAGATCTCATCAAGAGCTTTAATTTGATATATATTTTGTCTATATTGGGTATCAAGATGTTAACAAAAATTGAAGAAGAACATCTAAAAACTCGTGCAAGTGTCACAGCTCCACCCTATGAGACTACCAGTTCAAAACACATGGCCATATACTGTATACGCTGAATATTTCGCAGTGGCTTTACTTTTGCTAACTTCGCAACTTACTGAAAGTAAAAATTTTCACTTCCTAATATTATAAAATCCAAATGAAATAAAATTGCGAAAATATACATATACTCACACGATTTCCCCTTCTTGAGGTAAAATTGTGAAAATATATGTACACGAAATAAATGGCGTGTATAGTATCCCCACCAGTGTAGGAAATAACCCAAGGAGACGTGCGATTTAGCCCTTGGCAAAACCCAAATCGCCCCCTTAAATCCCCCAAACCCAATTCTTTGAGGCGATCATTTCCTTCAGAATCTCCCTCAGATTTGCTATGAAAAATTTTACATTTTTTTTTATCATGGCATTGAAACAGAAATGAATTAACTGGTTGCTTTTATGGATGAAGCACCAAAACATCGGCAATCTTTCATTGCATTCTTCAAATTCTGATGTGCAACGAAAAAGTAGCCCCAGTGGTAGAAAAATAGCCCCAAGGCTCTAATAAAAATCACCCTTAAAAAATAAAACTTAATTCCTACCCTGATCCCCACCAAACATAGTTTGAAGGGAATACATAATAGGAATCACCAATCACCCTGTGGTTGGTCGGCTGGTCCGTTGTAAATCTTGCGATCAATCTACTTCGTCAGTTTTCAACCAATGCTCATGAAACTTTGCACACACATTGGTCTTGGGATGAAGATGTACAAGATATATTTTTCAAATGAATATGTTAGAAACTGTGTTGCCTTGGTAGTAGTAGGTTTGCAAAGGGTTGGAAACTTTCCGGGAATTTTGGAAACTTTCCATGGAAAGTTTCGGGAATTTTCAATGGGCTGGGAATTTTGGAAATTTTGGGAATTTTCATTTTTATCATATTAAATGGAAGTTATTCTATTTTTGGAAAAAATCATCAGTATTCTGTTGTAAATCACTTATTCAAAAGAATAAGATAGTTTTTACCTCTCTTTTGGCTTGCCTGGGCATTTCATTAGGATAAATCGGCCTAAATGAGAGAACACACACATTACACATGCGTGGATGACATGTACACTAGTCTGAAGGATGTTATCTGATCACGCATGTGCACAATGTGAAAAATTCCACTGAAATGTCTATTTCAATGAGTGAAATTGTCCATCTTATTACTATCTAAGTTTGAGTACATGTACATGTGCCATCAGGCTGTCGCATATCAGAAGTTTGGCTGGTTGAGCTGACATAAAGCACATTGAAAACAAAGCCAAAATATTAGTCGGGTAATGTTCATGTTTTCATGATTTAACTAAATAAACAAACATAAATCACAGTTTGACTAAAGTTACATTGTTCTTTGTGTTAGAATAAATGTTTTGATATGATATTTCTGATATTAGATGAATGATCAATTTTGAATTTAAAATAATAAATGTACAGAAATATGCAAAGTTTCCGAAAGTTGCCGAAAATTCCCAATATTTCCGGAAAATTTCCAAAAATTCCCATGGAAATTTTCCACTCTGAAAATTCCCGGGAATTTTGCAACCCTAGGTAGTAGCATATCATTGTTATAAATCGGGAAATGTTGTGGATTAAAGTCCTGAACATTAGTTTTTGAGCAATGTTCATAAAAACTGGCACACATGTTGGTCGTAGGGTGAAGATCTGCAAGACGCATTTGAATATGTCGTAAACTGCATTGCCGTGGAAATGGCATATTGCAAATTAATCAGAGGAAAATATTGCCAGATCGAACTTCTTCCTCATTTTTCAAGTAATGCCCACGAAATTTGGCGCACACATTGGTTTGAGGTAAAGACGTGCAAGACTGCACTGGAAAACTATGTTGGCATAGTTATGGGTGTCCTGATGGGGCGGGGTTATTAATCACGTTCAATATCATGTTTCTTGTTATTATCATTATTTAGTTATTTTTTTTTTGCCAACAGGTGGATTTTGATGTTCTCTTCAATTGTCTGAGTGTTAATCGTATCATCCAAATCTTCGCTTCGCTGCTACTAGAAAGGAGAGTCGTTATGTGTTCAGGGAAACTCAGGTAAAGAATTCAGTCTTTGGCTTACAAGCAGTGTCATAGCCAAGTCAAAAACTAATAACAATTTTTTACATTTTTATGTGTTTGGAAATTGTCCTCATATATTACTGTAAATCAAAGAGCAGCACAACCAATGAAAAAAATCTGCATGCACCTTCGAGAGTTTGATTGCAAATGTGAGTTGATGCCATTTTGCACATATGCATTTTGATTCTTCGATGTTGGCCATCCAATATAATCTAACTGAAATCATAAAACAATACCAGCCTAATCATAATCATCGTTCTCAGTCAAAATATCTTCTCACTGTAAAATTTAAGACATTCGGTGATAGAGCTTTTGCAAATACGGTACCCAAATTATGGAATAATCTCCCCCAAAGCAATAGATCAATGACTGAATTTGATAAATTCAATTTAGTGATAAAGACGCACCTTTTTGATAATTGTTAGTTATTTCCAATTTCTCATATTCATGTTGTTGTACCTTCACACGCATTGAATATTATACTGAATAATTTATGAGTTTGTTGTGAATGCATGTGGGGTCACGTAATATTACACGACGCGCGAGATAAGCACTGGACTATTCAACAAGGTGCGCGTAGCGCCGCGGTTGATAGTCAGTGGCGAAATCTCGCGCGGGTTAATAATTACGTGCCCAATGCATGAAACAAAATCATTAAATTATTCGTTTATATACAACACCTTATCCTTACACCACTTATTCAGATCTTGTTCTGCCATTTTACGTCCCAGAACTGGTGGGTCGCAGTGACCGCGCAAAGCCCCAAATGAAGGTTAACATTTCAATTCAACTTAGGACGCACAGTATAATAACGTTACGTTACTCGTTGAGCAGCTGCCACTGCAAATGTCTTTAAACAGGTACGTAGTAGCATAAAACGGTTACACACAAAATGCCAATGGACCTACGCGAGCTGCGCTTACACATATTGTACGTAATAATGTAATGCTTACCCTGGCCACTCTTGTCATTTCAGAAGAACAAACTTGGTTGCTAATTTAATTCCAATTGAAAGAATTAATTATAAAATTAGGACGCTAACGTTAACAACCAAGCTGCACTTTCTTAGGTAGACGAAATGTTACCGCGAGTGGCTCACCCAGCGCGCGCGGGCGGCCGCCGCGCCCTGCCCGCGCGCTGTGGATGGTCAGGCCAGAGCGCGCGGCGCGCAAGCTCATCAGAGAAGGCTATTTATAGCGCTGTCACTAGGCACTCGCTTGTCGCGAGGCACTCGCTAGCGCTTTGCAAGCGAGCCATGCATTATACTTTTTGGGAGCCGTGCATTATACTTTCTGGGGCCGTGCATTATACTTTTTGAAGCCGTGCATTATACTTTTTGGGAGCATAATGCACGGCTGTCTCTTTCATTGAGTTGAATAGGTATTTTCTAAGAAATGTCATGTGACATGCGCTTGGCCAATCACAATTCGACATCATTCTTAGGTGTTGTATAATATTATATATTCATGAGACTTCTTGGTCCTTTTGTCAGTGGTTACAAAAAGGTTTTCTGTATGCATGGTGATACAGTGCATGCTAGCACTTAACTAGGACCACTGATCTCGATGTGGTTAGTAGTTAAGACAAGATTTTGACTTTTATTTCCAGCGCAGATTATGGGGAAGACCCAAATTTATGATTATGGTAAACCTGGAAATTTTGTGACTCTTCGTGTACAAACCAAATGGAGGGTTATTGCTCATATGCAACAGTACAACATTTCCAATTTGTAATGATTGTAAGAATGCAATGAAAATCAATAACATTCATTTTTTTTTCCGGATTTGTCTCAAACTTTTACTGGTGTGTGTGTCCCTGATTTTTCTGCCCTTATTAAAAGCCACTTGCTATCAGCTGGGTTCATACAGGTCAGGGCATTTCTGGAAAGTCAGGGAATTTGAAAATACTCTTTCCAGAATGAAAAAGTCAGGGAAACTCAGGGAATTCATCAATTTCTCTGAAAAGTCAGGGAAAATCATTTATTCAAGATATATATATTTTTTAAAATGACCTCTTGATTGGGAACTTCATCAGTAATTGTAATGACGTATTTTTACATGCTTTAAAATGAAAAAAAAAAACAATCATGGAAATTTGCAGTTTTCATCTCTGGAAAATCATGAAAAGTCAGGCAATTTTTAAAATATATAAGTGTACGAACCATGTATTAGGGAGGAATTCCCCTTTGACACTCCATTACATGATTGTTTCATCCCACAGTAAGCTGTCGAGATGTTCACAAGCGCTGACTGGCCTCATGTATCCGTTTTCGTGGCAACACGTCTACGTTCCCGTCCTTCCTGAGAAGCTAATCGACATGTGCTGCTCGCCGACACCATACATCATGGGGATGCTGTCGCTATGCATACCAAGGTTGGAGGAGATGCCTCTAGATGAAGTGAGTAAATTGATAACAATTCTCCCTGTTGACAGTATAGGGCGTTTGGCAATAGAGGGCGTTATCGTCAGTGAGCGCATGCGCAGATTGCACAGTGGTTCAACTACTGTAACAACTTATTCTAACCTCCATAGGCAATACACAGGGACATCTGAAAAATTCATGATTTTAATAAATAAGGTGAGAGTGTCACAAATTTGCGTTATGATTCCACGTGACCTTTACAAGGTAGCATCAAAATTTGTTGAGTGTACGTCACAAAGTTTAAACCAGTCATTTAAAGGCAGTAGATCTCTTTTGCATGCCTAAAAATTAAAATTGTGTAAATACAATGGCATTTAGAAGAAGATGCCACCTGGGAACCTTTAGCAAAATATAAGAGCTAGAAACTCAGTTTTAGTGGAATTATAGTGACCCTAAGACTCTGATTTGAATTTTTTTTCTCGCTAGAAAAAAATTCCTACCATAGAACGTACACTAAACGGCCATTGTTTTTCTTCCGCAATTTTCAAATTCTAAGCAATTACTCTCCCCCAGATTTCACAGACATGCCATTCATTAATAGCCTAAGGGCATGGGTTATCTTTTCCTGGTCTGCGGGGATGTTTGCAAATGAGATCCACTGCCTTTAAATGGAACTTTTCAATTCTCAACCTAGTATGTTAATGTATGTAAAACTGGACATTTGTGGAGGCCAAGTTCTCTTGGACTAGTGCACCCTCTATTGCTGAATGCTGCTGAATGACATATTGTCGATAGTGAGAATTATTAGCAATTATGGTAGTCAATCAGGTAGATTCTCCAATCATAGTGTCACGTGTCACATGATTCAATGGGATGATTTAAAGAGGAAGTCCACCCTTATGTCAATAAAAGTAGAACAGTGAGAGAAACCTATTAATTAAGGTTTGGTAAAAATCCATCAAAGAATAGCACAGTTATGAATTTTTAAAGTTTTAGATATGTGACATCACATGCGAGCAGCTCCTCTATGTAGTGTCATTTTCTCAGAAAATCGAAAATGATTTTACCTGTGCAGGCAATATATATTCAGAAACATTATTTCATATTACGTGCTTCCTCGTAAAAAAAAAGAAGTCAGTTATCTTGAAACATTAAAAATGCAATTTATGGAATTTTTATTACATGACATATGGGGAGCTGCTCGCATGTGACGTCACAAAAAAACCTTGTAACTTTGTAAATATGCTTCTCTCATTTTCTGCTTTGATATCATGGTGGACTTTGCCTTTGAAGGCAAAGAATCTTTTTGGCAGACCAAGAACAGAAAAAAAACATCACTTGTGCCCTTAGGTTACTGGTGAGAGACATGTCTGTGAAATTTGAAGATCATTGTTGATCTAGAAATTTGGAAAATGTTCAAAATACGACCCATGTCCAGTCTGTTTGTCAGACCCACTGAACTGATGTTACCTCTTTTTTGCCTGTGTATGGTGAGAATTTTGGGCTCCCAATTAGCACTTAGGATTCCAAGGAACTAAGTCATGAAATGACAATTCAAAAAGTTGAAGCTGTTGCAAAATAAGAAGGAGAAGCAGTGTTGGGGGGGGGGGAGGCACGAATCAGGTCTTCCACCCCTAATAATCCTGTAAGGTAAATCGAGAAGTTGTCCCCCTTCCCCCCCCCCCCTTTCCCAATCTTGTTATAGGCCTGTCAACTTCTTGCAGGGATTGCCAGTCTTCACGGGCCAAAAGTCCGAATTCAGATCCTGGCAGTTTATATTTCAGCGGCCCATATTTCAGGGCTTTTTTTGTGTACAAAATAGCTTATCGTAGGCAAATTTCCAGTCCCTCTCATAAATTCGCAGCTGGCATCCCTGTCTTGTCGCAGAAGCCTAGACCGGAAATGAAAGCTTTGCTTTACAATAGTAGTAACGCAGCAGGAATCTCCCCTACAGTCCTGGCTGACTGAGTTGTTGTTATCCAGGGGCCTGCTTCTGACACCCCCTGGCTATATATAGCTTGGTGGTTGGGGAGTGTGAAACATGTCACGACGACAAAGCCGGAGGAGAAATGACAGGGGAAAGGGGGTGGGGGTGGGGTGGGGAGGGGGGAGAGAAATGACACAGTCTACCCAATATGTTGAGTTCAAGGTTTCTGGATCACGGCCTCTGAGATATAAGACAGTGCATGTAGTAAGTACTACAATAGTTACTAACTGTAGCTACATTTACTGCATCATACAAATAATTTCTGGTAGCTTACAGAGTGCCCCTGGGAGAATTCCCACAGTGGTGGTTTTAGGGGGGGGGGGGAATGAGGACATTTACCCACCAGATTTTGCCTTTGCCCATCGAGTGTCCACCAAAATTGATAGATAAATAGATATTGACATTTATTATCCAATTGGAATTTGATTTTCGCTGGTTTACAAAGATACAAAAAAAAGAATACATCATCATGCCATTGTCCCATAATTTGTTTCCTGAATGTCCCCAACCCCCTCACAAAAAAAACCCTCTTTTAATTGGTGGGGTACCTCTTCCAAATTAAAAAAACAAAAACACACCATAGCTTGAAAGTTACATTAAAGGCACTAAATAACATTGTGGAAGACCCATTGAAAAAATTGTTAAACTTTGCTATCTGACATATCTGACAGTGTTTGATTGGACAAATAAATACCCTACAACGCAAAACTTCAGACAGTTATGCTGTCACTTGTATATGTACAGATGAAAATTAGCGCATAAATTATTCTCGGCTGATGAAAATTCTGTAAAACAGCATTCTATGGGGGAAACTGGAATGGTCTCTCAATGATTTTTACATTTTATAAAGCACTTTATGATTATTGTGAACTGCAATTTTTTAGACCTTATCAGAGACACTTGCACCATGGGGAATCATGTTGCTCACATTTTGTAAAAACAGAAAAAGTGTTATACAATGCCTTTAACTTCTTCTTTGCATTGACAGGATTCCTAGCCCATCAGGGAAATCAGGGAAAATTATTTTACTTTTTTTCCAGTCAAAGAAAAGTCAGGGAATTTAATAAAAAATGCCTAAAATCAGGGAAAAGTCAGGAAATTTTGATTGGCCCAAGAATCGAAAGTAATCTGTCAGACTATGTTATATTTTGTTGCATATCAAAACAACATCCATTGGATGACTGGCTATGGTGAAACTGGAAATGAGTTGAATTATCATGGAATTTTGAGAATTCATCAGGGAAAAATCAGGGAATTTAGTTTTCTTGAAATGCTGGGAACCGTGATTGACCAGCACTCCGGGTCATCTTTACAGGGTAATCACTCCCCTTGTTTTGTGTTGACGCTAGGTACTGATCGTGGATCTGGATGCCAGGGATTTCTACATGGTGGTTGGGGATGAAGAGACGATACTTCCCAAGAAACTCTCACACGCCCTCGAGAGGGCGCTCAAAGTCTGCAGTATGAGTAGCTGGGAGGGGGCCGACACCGACGACGAACTCTCAGAAGGTAAGTGGGAAGGGAGGATCTGTATTTAAACTTTATCAGACGAGCTCTTTTGGCTGATATGTAGGGGTTGTGTGTGTTGGGGGGGGGGGGGAGGGTGGGAGTGGAGGAACAGTATTTCTGAAATTAACTGTTTTGTACAAGTTCTTTGTTGTAATCCCCGGTTCATAGAACCGGAGGATACTTGGAATTCAGCAGCGATCCGCCACCCCTGCTGCGTCATATTCTTGCGTGCGCATTACTGGCCACGTTTCGTGGTAGATTTTCTTCAACTTTGGTATGTAAGTGTATCATAATCCAATCTAGACACCTACAACTTTTGGTGATGATGTCCCCACTGTTCGGACTGTGCGGTGTATTCCAATTTCCATGTATAGTTTCTTGCAAAGGCTCTTGCACCATCACATATTTGCCTTATGTCCGTAATTGATTATTATGAACAGGGAAACAACAAAGTAGTCACAAAAAGGAAATTTACTGTAATACCTGTTGTGCTGGGACTCTAAGATCCTAATTCTTGAGTTGAATTTGTTTAAGTTTGTGATGAATGCAGTAAAGTTCCACGGCATGACCAAGTCTGTACAAATTGTTCACACCTCTGTGGAGGTGTCACACTTATGACGACAATCCAGGAATAATGGACTTTATTTGGATGCCACATAATGATGTCAATCTTCGTATAGTAAACTATTCCCATAATGATGTCAATCTGGGTATAGTAAACTATTCCCATAATGATGTCAATCTGGGTATAGTAAACTATTCCCATAATGATGTCATATGGATGACACCTCCACTGATACAGGTAGAATATCACCAATCAAATGATGTGCAATTAACCAACCAGGTATCGAGAAACTTATAATGACGGATATAATAATCACCATCTCCTCTTCACTCCTTCCAGATCATGAGGCAAAGAACAGCGCCATCTCGGAAGCCTTCATCCGATTCTTCGTGGAGACGGTAGGCCACTACTCCAACCACTTCACCCAGCAGTACGACGGTTCGCAGAGGTTCGATCGCGACGGCTTCATCAAGGCGGTGTCGTCCAAGAGCGTGCGGAATTTCCTGGAGGTCTTCACGGAGACACAGATGTTTTCGCTGTTCATCCAGGAGAAAGAGGCAGAGAGCGAGGGGATCCAGCAAGGTAAGGCAGGGTTCATACAGGTCAGGGAATTTCTGGAAAGTCAGGGAATTTGAAAATACTTTTTCCAGAAGCAAAAAGTCAGGGAATTTATCAATTTCTTGTGGAAAGTCAAGGAAAATCATTTATTCAAGACATTGTAAAAATGACCCTTGATTGGGAGCTTGCTGGTATTGCTATTATGTACTTAAACATAAATATGTCAAAATGGTCATGGATTTAGAGATTTCTGTTCTGGAAAGTCATGATGAAGTCAGGGATGTGTAAGTTACAAACCCTGCAAAGTCTTAGACCATCGTGGTGGTTTTCAGGGTTGTCACCAGAGTGATTTTAGAACCAGGTAAAAAGTGATTGCAAAACGTAGCGAGCGAAGCTATCACCCCTCACGGCAGGGGGTATTTAGTGGGGGTAAGGAATTTGTGCCAGAAGGGCTGAAATTTACCATGAGTACTGGGCAGAGATTTTGAGAGCAGGGTAGCTCCATCCGGCGCGGACCAGCGTGGTGACAACCAGGGATGTAGTCGAGGCCGACTGTTCCGAATCACGAGGCCGGTGGAACAATATTTTACCCATAGACTTTGTACACGTGACTCGGTCCGAGGCCAAGGCTAAGGCCAAAAAAATCCGGCCTCGAGGCCAGCCTCGACTACATCCCTGGTGACAACACTGGTGGTGTTAAAGATTGTGTCCGTGATTTGTACACCCTAAAATAAGCTAATCGGGTAAATAAGCTGAAATTATGTATGATGTAACGAATTGACTGTTGTTAATATTTCAAAAACTTTACAACGTATGATTCCCAAATTTTGAACACTGTTTTTATGTACCTTTCTTTAATTGGATCAAATCTGATCAAAATGGTTTGGTGTGCAAGTCAAAAACACAGCATTTAACCCGTTGGAGACTAAGTACGAGTTAACTCGTGTCAGGGTCTATGGAAAACGCGTGTTATAGAAAAATCAAATCGGCTCCAGTGGGTTAAGAGTATTCTTTGTTATATGTGAGGGTTTGGGGGTCGTATATGGTGATTCCATATTTGCAGCAATCTTCGCATAGTTTGGTGATGTGGACACAAACTTCCCGCAAAACTTCTCATAACACTTCTCACAACTTTGTATGAAATGCATTTAATAAATGTCCTGCAAAATTTCAGATGTAATTTCCCCGAAATTTCAGGTGTGAACAGACACATTGCAAAGAAAAATCAGCATGATCCTTTGAATAGTTCTGGTGTAGGGATAAAAGTATCTTACCAAGGACATACAGGGTGAAACAGGATTCTTATAGTGGAACTCGTAACAGGGGAGCCACGGCCTTATACCCACTAAGCCACGACGTCACCAGGCATATTAAGAGTACACACATTATTCATTTGTAATACGTCTTTTCCTCTTTTTTGTATCAGGTCTCTTTGAGAGGCGGGTTCGGGAGTACGAGAACGAGTCCAAGAGCAACTCAAAGAACATCGGTGCCAAGATGAAGAAATTTGGCAAAGCCGTCAAGGAAATCAAAGATTCAGGTATGCCAAGAGAATAATCCACCAATCAAATTGAGATGAACAGAAGTGCCGAGTCTCCCTGATTTGACAGTTTCCCGAAAATTGAGTGTTACCACGTCCTGATAAACAAATTTAAATAACTTCCTAATTAAAAAGTAACCCATATCTACCCAGCTGCTGATAAATCTGTAGTGCAGAGATGCTGCTATCAACCTCCAGGACCTTCCCCCAAGGAAATTCCCCCGAGGAAAAAAGTTCCTTTGGAAATTATTGTAGTGGTAGTATCGGGTTGGTAATTGGTCCCGGGGGGGGGGGGGGGTAGGGGGAGGGGGGGCTAAATTATCCTGGGATAGGCATAATTGTCTAAAGCCCAGCACACTCTACACGATCAGTCTATGATCCAAGTTTGGAAGAAAATGGAATAGCATTTGATATAAAGATTTAAACACATACAAGATTTCTGATTGAGGTTCTGCATAGTCATACAGACTGGAAAACTCAGAAATATGGCCCGTTTCAAGCTCTCTAGTTGGAGGAAAAGCCAATTCGGCTCTGAATCGTAGTGACGTCAAAGAAGTCCTACGACTGTCTATGATTTTAAAATAATTTGGCCCTTACTCTGGGTTCAAGGCTGACAGTGCACTAATTGCGCATTTTAAGTATTCATACTATCATTCAGAACCTGAATCAAATAAGTTATTTGTTCAAATGCCTATATTAAAGGCTACTGCGATTTATTGCCAAAATCGGATCATAGCTGATTGTGTAGTGTATGGTGGCCTTTAGGGGAATAATTACCCTGGTTTGATTGTCTGGGGGTGGGGGTTATTGATTGTTATTAGGAGTGAATTGTCCAGATGGAAATTATCAGGTTGTTGGGGGGGGGGGTGCAATTTTCCAGTGGTTAATTGTCAGATGGAAATTATCAGGTTGTCGGGGAGGGGGGTGTAATTTTCCAGTGGTTAATTGTCTGTATATTGGTACGTGAAAGTTATAAATATCCCCCTGAATGCTGTTTGAAATCTCCCTAATTAAAACAGTGAATGTTGGCACCTGTGCATCAGATGAACAGCCAGTTTTCAGGAATAAATTGTAGATGCACTGTACTTCTCAGTTTATGTGTATAAACATTAATCTAAATGTTAAAAATACCCCAAAGACCTTTTCAATTTCAAGGTTAAATCTCCTTTTAGTACCAAAAATTGGAACACCACTCTCCACTCATTATGGAGAGGAACTATAGATTAAATTGCTGTAATTTAAACCAGCATATAGGAATGTACATCAGATTATAATAATTTCTAATACCATGTGTACAACTAAGTGATGCTATTTGGCATGTCACTACTCATGTATAGTCAATTTGCAATATGGGTGATGCTCCAACATAGATTAGAATGAGCCAAGTTTTGGTCTTTGTAAGGATAAGCTATGCTTTTGAATTACAGGACTTTTGAAAGATTTTTGAAAGACTTGTTGGCCACGAATCAAGTTCTTCTTTTCTTGTCTCATCTCATCTGTCAGTGGATAGGCCCCCATTGTGTGTTTCAAATTTCAACCCTTAAAGACATAATTCTAACAATGTTTTATATTAAAAAATCTGAGCTACATGATCCTCCATGCTCCTAGTATTTCTGGTAAGGTCTAAAAATGAGTCCCTTAAGAAATTGCATTTCAAATTGATCATTAAGTTCTTTCAAATGGTAAAAATGTGATATTCCCCCCCCCCCCCATAGACTGCTGTGGTATAGAATTTTTTGTCCCCAGAAAATTTATGTGCCAATGTTTATCTGCACATGTTAGTGATCCAATGTTTACTGGACATATTAGTGACCCTATCTACTAAAACCTGGCACTTGTCAGCAGTTCACATTTGATAGAAACTGGATTTAAAGAAGCAAAACACCCGTTGTACACTGTGCAAAATCAAAAATTGAAATTGCCATAATTCTTATGTCTGTTTCTCTAAATTATGTATCTATATGTCACTTGTAATGGGTCCCATCCCCTACTGCAATAATCTGAATTGGTTGGTTTTGCTGCATCCGGTCACATTTTACTGGTGACAGTGCAGGTGTCAAAAGTTGTGAATTTTAGGTTGTTCATTTGTCAATTAAAACACTGTAATCTATGTCAGATATCAAAGTTTGACCATTTTTTAAATGAGGCTGCCACTATTCACCTGGTTACAGCCCGATAGACCAAGGATCCGATAGACCGATTGTAGCAGCCATAGTTTGTGCTCCTAAAAACCTACGTAAAGTTGTTTTAATTGTGAAAATTGAATTAGAATAAAGAACGTGAGGGAGAACTAGGAGCTCTGATAATAATTAATCTTATTAAACCACTACTCTTGTTTTCAGTCCTAGATTTGTGATACTTGTCTATCAGATTATGCTGTCCGTTGGTACCATACCAATCCCCGGTCTGTCAGAACCTTGAGCTATGAGACCCTTTTTTTCTCTGTCGTATTGTTAAAGAGATAGTTCTTGTTTTGCGGAGGTTACCAGTTTTGTTCCGATTGGATGCAGTCGAAAAAATATAAGCAAATATATGTTCAAAATTTGGGGGTCATACAACGTCCATTTTTCGAAATATAAATGAAAGGCCAAGACCATTTGCTCAAGTTGCATGTGTAGCATATTAGCTGGAGCTTTCACCTGCTCGTTGTTAAATTTGTGAATAATTCACCTGTTTCTGTATAGCTGAGGCCATTTGGCACTGGTTCAGCTTTATTTATGTATGTTTTTGACCCAGTACAAGCTTTGATTAGAAGAGAATAATGTTCCCAATAATGATACAAGAATACCGTTTAACAACCAGCCTAGTGTAACTGTCACGTAAATTTAAATTGATTAATGCGTCGTAGCAACATGTTTATTTAAATCAATTTTTTAATGGTTATTATTTTCACTAAACTGCCACAAGGTTTTATGAGAGGTTAAGAGAAGTGTGAATGTTTACTTCAGCCATTCCGTGTGTCACGGGAGTAACGCAATGTGTATGTCACACAAGTCACAAAACAGGATATAGATCAAAACCGAGAAAATGATTATTTGTGACTCGTGAGTCGTGACATGCAGCATGTGTGACACGTACACGGAATGGCTGACATTATGAATGATTTTGCCCTTTTCCAGGACTGAGCTCATTTTAGGGTGACTGTACAAATCATGAACACAATTTTTCATGGACATTTCAGTCATAATTGCCTATCAACATTTCCATGATTAAGCTAGTTTCCTTGTCATCTTCTTTATCATTCAGGCTTCAAGCTCGCAGAGTCGGCAAAAGGCGTCAAGATGCGGATGAAGGCTAACTTGGAGGACAGGGTATGACTGGGAGGAGGGAGAAAGATGAAGATAGCCGGGCAACGCGAGCCCACGTCCCCACCCTGCAGAAAGAAAAACGGTGTCTGGTGCTAGTAAAGGTGCAATTTCAGACACAACAAGACAGTGCCTGAAGAAACACAGAACACAATCCATGGATCTTCCCAGGTGCCGATCATGAACCAACATGGGCCGGTCCTGGTGCAATTAAGGGCCAGTCTTAGGCTAATCATGGACCATTCCTCCTAGTCCAACCATGGACCAGTCCTGGGCCAGTTATCAAAAAGTCCTGGACCAGTCGTGAACCAGTAATCGTGGACCAGTCCTGGACCAATAATGGATCAGTCTTGGACCAGTCATGAACCAGTTCTTGACCAACCCTGGACCAGTCCTAGACCATGACATGCTATCCAGTCCAACCATGGAGTACGGGACCAAACCATCAAAGGATGATGGCTGCAGATAGTCTATTCGTAAGTCTACATCAGGATGAAATCAGTCCTTCTTCATCATAGAACCCAAAGCATCTATCCTGCTGAAATGTTTGTTTCAGGCCCTATCGGGGAATCGGTCCTGGACCTCATACAACCCCGGAGATTTCTGAGCATCCCAGAAACTACTTGGTTGCTGTGGAATTATATTGAGAAATTTGAAGGCTGACTTGCTTGTATGCTGCCCTTTTCACCTTCATTTTTGCGATGCCTTCCCCATCAACCCGTTGATGAATTGATTTTGCTTTAACTCATATAGACCTCACAACAAGCTTTCTTGTGTCTACTCATCAACGAGTTACTAGTAAGTGAGCAATATGCAGTTAGTGCATCGTCGATCCGGACATGGGCGCCTTGATGTCGAGTGTGGAATATTATTGGAAGATACGAGTTGAAAGAGCTGCAGTCATTTAGAATCATATAGTTGTCAAAAAGGTTTCTGAATCATATGGAATTTATGAAAGATACGTACATGTAAACGGTCCATGTTGTAAAACCACTTCAAAAAGGTTGACTGTTGAAAGTGGCTGTGTCATGTTTTTGACTGCGTCATACCATGCAAGAGTGATGTACATGTACAAACCTTACAGTTAAATAAATATAAGAAAAAATGATACTGATGAAATAGTACTAACTATTGTGTGTTTCCGGTTGTAGTAGCTATTTGAGTAAGCTTATTAAAGTGATTGTATAAAATATGACATAAAATCAGAGTATTATGATTTCTTTCTGTATTCCAGTGGTTTGTAAAATATGTAAATATTGGATAGTTACAGAGAAGAAGGAATATTGGTACACCACTGAAATATACTCCACTATATAGAAATGAGTCTGTAATAAATATTAACATATATGTAACCATGTACATATATACATGTATATATAAGTGCTAAAGTGAATGAATGCAAATGTATGTAGAATCATGCGAATGAGTGCTTAAATGGGGACTTGTCTCAGAAACTTGTGTGATTTCATTTAAATGCAGAATATTTTTGGAATCTCAACAGTGAAAGTTTGGACAAAATAGAGTAATCCATTCGAGAGATATCAGTTTTCAAAGTTTGATTTACAGTACCGCTCAAGAATAATTTTCCAGTGGGGATATTCCAGATCCAGAATATTCCAGAATATTCCCACTCAAAGATTCCTTCGCATTTGTCGGTAGAGTTCTAGAACTTACATTTGTCTGAATACGTGATTGGCTTTTGCAATGTATGTGAGACTGTGATTGAAAAGGAATTAATTTATTTTATTTTTTGAAATTTAGCCCAATTCCATTTTATTCCGGAATATTCCAGAATATTCCAGAAGAGGTATGTAGTTTTATGAAATCCTTAATCCGCCATGACTCCCATGACATCACACGGATGAAGGCAGGCAAGGATCTCATGAAATTTAATTAAACTTTGAAACATTTTATCACTAGAATGGATTATCAAATCTTGTCCAAATGTTTGCTGTTGAGTTTCCAAGATTGTTCTGTATTTAACCAAACCATATTATTTTCTGACTTAAGTTCCCTTTTAAACTGTGACTGTATGTGTGTGTATATATCAACTAAATTTTGCATGTATATAGAAAAAAACAAGATGCTGAGATATGTTTTGAATATAAATTAAAGAATCAAGGATTTTTTGGTGATTTTTCAAGTCAGCTTCGTGGCAGGGGAAGTTGTGTGCATACTTTGAAGTTATCTGATTGTAACGCACTACACCTAATGGGGAATGTAAATTTTGATAAATGAAATATAAATGCTAGTCTTAAACTTGTATCGAACTTTTAATAATGATACAAAATCCATGATTATGCTAAAGTTTGATTGAAAGTTATAGTATTTGGGACGTATGATTTTGAGATCTGAGGAATCATTGTTGTCGAGCAAAATGGGATTGAAAATCACCCCTCTTTTTCACTACTATTAGTGATGCATATCTTGGTCTGGGATGGAAAAAAAATACTACAGCAAATGAAGTGTGGTAAAACTATGTCCTCCTTTTTTAGTCGTGGTGTACAAATGTGAAAATTGACATATATGTGACTTGCAATTCATTATGTTCTGTAAGCTCCTCACATATTGCTTGTTAATGACATTGGTAGATTCTGAAAAGTTCTGCAACCAAGGAATACAAACAAGTATTTGAATTGTTTGTTTTTGCTATTTCCAAAATTGCATCCCATTCCAAAACTTATGATCATTTATTTTATGTCAAGCTCTTTAATCATGTTGTCCTGAAAGTATCAGTGTCTCAAGTCATCAAATATTTTGTTCAATATAGGCTGGATGAATAATTAAATAAATATTAAAATAAAATCTATAAACATGCTGAGAGTGATTCAGCATAATCACATCACTTGAAAACTTTTATTGCTTTCTGAATCTTGCAGATCAAGATATTTTTTGTTGTTGTTTAGTGCAATTATGAATATATAGATACTGAATATATAGTGTTCGTTTTTATATGCATAGTA
>JZLH01S0191474.1:3815-19236 GCA_001188425.1 Eucidaris tribuloides | reverse complement strand
TTCAGGACTTCATTTTTAGACCTTATCAGAGACACCAATAACATGGGGAATCATGTAGCTCAGATTTTTTAAACTGGAAACAGTGTTATATGATGCCTTTAATCCGACACTTTTATCAACAATGATTTGCAGTTCAGCAGATGATATTCACCATTAATTTCAACATAGACTACAGGCAGTATGTCATATTTTCTGAGGTAATCCTCTACACCAGGTCTGATTTCAAGTTTGTATTCTAGCTTGTGTTCCAAGTGTGTATCTTTTCTAATATCTCAGTTTCTCCATTTGCAAAATATCAGTTTGAATGTTTCTTTGTGTTTTGCAGATTCTGGTTAGACCTCTGCGAGCCCTCTGCCAGTATCAACTTGATCATGGGGCCGTTGTGCACCACAGCAAAGAATATATCAAGGAACACCCAGACACGCCGACCAGAAAAACAATGCAAGATAGACCAGATGACATTCAAATGACAGGAAGCGACACTTGACGTATCCCACAATTTATCTCTGTTACGGGTAATCACATACTACGTCAGACAAGTCTGGTGTGACAATACGTTGAAGGGTTAGAAATAGGGTTAAAAAGGGTTAATGTTAGGACCGTGTACAGATTTTCGTTTATGTATTGAAATATACATGTACAAATACAAGAAGTTATATTTTTATAAAAATGAGTATGCATTATGTTTGCCAAGATGGCATTGAACACAAAAAATGTTGTAATAGTAGTAGTACAAGTGAGTCCAAAAGGCTGATTGTTTTTGTGATATGTAAAAGAGAAAGAAGTCACTTTGAGGGTAATGAAAGTAAACTTTTGATTCAACCCTTAAAAAGAAAGACTTTTATTCATAAATTGAGCATTTGGGTTTGTGATTGACCTGAAAACTGAGAAATTGTCACAAGCCAGAACTTTAATTCTTTACTTTCCGTATACTTATCAGTATCAGACTCCATTGGTATTATAAATTGCTGCCTGAAGTGGAATCAAATGTCATGGAGTTGGCATAATGTGCAAATGCACGTCATGATTGTTATATCAGTTTGTCCCAGTGTACAGAGCTATTGATGGACCTTTTCTTTTGTTATCAGAATGAGAGTAATACTTTATGGATGACCTGACATTTGCTCCGACAGTTGCTTTGGTGAAAACATCTCAAAAGGCACAGAGTAAGGTTTATGTTTGCCATTAACTTCCCCGTTTAGAGTAGGGTTAGGGTTAGGGTGAATTAGGGTGAATTCACAACGGGCCCAAGTTCACATGGAAACAAATGTGGACTTGGGGCCTCTTCTTGAATTCACTGATTCAATTTTTGGAGCAATTGTCGGCTGAGCAAATATCATGGAACCACTTTATGATACATTCCCTTTGGGGTTTAAACCAAATAGCAAAGTCATGGCCAATATATGCAGTGCATCTCTTATGATATGAATGCTTGATTGATCCAACATTTTAATGGCGAAGAAAAGACGTTGTTGTCACAGTATGGGCATTGGTATTTTAGTTATTTGTTGCATCATTGATGAAATTTAGATTAATGTTACTTTAGTTATTTGTTACACTGATGAAATAAGGTTGAGAAAGCACATAACCCATACAATATAATTACAGCTGTGTATTTTAATCTTTCTTTTTTTACAAGCAGGCTTGCTTGAGTTGATAGCTAGCTCAGTTTAGCTAGCCTTTATACCCACACTTATAATACACAGCGCTACGGCAATGACCGTTGTCTTTTTTTATAATCCAGACTAAGTATTGTTCGTCCTAAAGAATTCATGGCAAGAGAGATATCAAATATCTGCCCTTATCTTGATTACAAATAAGAAAAATATATTACAGGTGCATTCTTTTCTTCACCCAACAATAGGTCAATGTCATGGTATTTTTACTGCAATCATAGTAGGCTCAGAGAGAGCCAAAAATAATGTTGGTGTGCACTAATTGGTGCACAATCTCTGGAATGGGAGTGTATGGAGCATCCAGAAGGCACTAAAAAAGCAAATTGGGGAATTTTAATAATAAAGTGAGTGGAAATTGGCTGTGAAAAGGGGGATTGTCAAAGCGCAACAAAAGTGCATTACAAATATATGTCATTTCAACCTTGATTTGTTGCTGTTGCAGTGGGAATGGTGGGTGCTGTACTGTTGGTGTTTGGGGTAACACGAATGGCTGTTGCCACCGTTGCCA
Source organism: Eucidaris tribuloides (assembly GCA_001188425.1). NCBI lineage: Eukaryota > Metazoa > Echinodermata > Echinoidea > Cidaroida > Cidaridae > Eucidaris > Eucidaris tribuloides. The sequence goes on along the minus strand of JZLH01S0191474.1, from coordinate 17,052 downwards.
CGTCACATTCCTAAGTCATTTCATACATTCTCACCAAACATTGTTGTCATTGGCGGCTTTGTACCCTTGAGTCGTCTGTGTCAGTTGTGTCGGTCATTTTGAGGGTGTTTATCTCTTCCTGAAGTTGAGAAATCTCTTTCTGTGCAGAAAAGGTTATTTCTTTTTGTCTAATCTGAGTCTAGCTGGGCTTTGGCAGCGATGTCATCTGCAGGTAGAAGCTGACATCAGAATGGTCATGTGACACTCGTCTGGCAGTGCGTGTAGTAGTCGGTGATGTATCTGCATCTCCCTGTACACGATACTTGCAGCAGCCTGTCGTTGCTTGAGAAATGCTTCCATCCTCTGCTCTGCTGTCATGGTCATCGACAAGAAGTCACACACGCGAGTATAAACGGATTTAGCAGGGCTAAACCATCTCACAATCAAGTTGCACAGGTCTTTAAAATCAGTAAAATTTAGTCCGTCTGTTCAAAGTCGTGTCTGACCTTGGAGAGTTCCGCTTAGACTACTTCAATATAGTCGCTGAGTTGTCGCGCCTTCTCAGTGTGGATGTCCTGTGCATTCATCACAGTCAGTCTTTTGCTAAGAACCTGACAGCATCTAGACTGTGTGAAAAAATGTTTGTAGTCTCACAGAAAAATGGGAAAGAAATGATTAAAAGTTAATGTGTTGTCTATGAATATAATGAAAAAAAAAGGTATTCAGTGTTGCACATTCAAATTTCAATGTTACAATTGTGCCTAGAATATGAAACTGAATTGGCCCCTATCTTCAGAAACTGTTGGTGGTGATATCTTCTCGAGTAACATCTTTTTTTAGGTAGAATATTGATCTGATGGCTGTGGTCACTTCCAGACTGCACCTGCTGGATGCATGACATTGACTTTGAGATCAATATTGTTTTCTCCCAATTGTCTTCATCAGCCTCTTCATCATCAGAGGTTTCATCCAGTGTCACAAGTGTTTTCTAGATCATCCTCTCTTATACATACACATCTGTATTCCTCAGAAGCGGATACTTCACAAACAAGCAAATGGTGCTTGCTGAATCCTGTGTGTATTTGGCAAAGGTATTGTGGCTTGCCAATATGCCTCAATTTCCTCTCTTTCTTTCTTGACTTCATCTTTTGAGATGAACTTGACTATTATGGAGGAGTTTCGTTTAACAGCTGCTTGGTAGAAGGCGTATGGAGTTGATGCTCTTCCTCTGTTGTTCTACCACAGCGGCCAGAACTAGCGTGGTGATGCCAGTCATGACTTTGATTTCCTTGTCATCATAGCTATCAATGATTCTTGTCTCTTCCTTCCCATTGACAGCCTGTTTACAAAAGATTGGGCCATTAACTGACCAAATACTTTTGACAACAACATCCTTCTTCAGCTCTTGCATTATCTTACTGTGCAGTGACGTCAAGTCGTCATTGATGTACACCCTCTTGTAAGTGTCCATTGACATCAGCTTTTTCTTGGTTTTCATGAGCTGAATCTTGACATCACGCCTCACAAACTTGGCAATGATGGTCTTGCCACGAGACCAAGTGTCCACCCCTGTCGCATGTTTGCAAGGCAAGCAATGGCTCACCGAAATGTCTGCCTCAGTGATGTCTACCCCAACAGACTTCACCAACTTCACCACAATCTCATTGGTGTTCTCATCTGGTGTTTCCTCAACACCATGGATTCGAAACCTCCCATCCTGTACCAGTCTGTCCACATCAAATTTTGTTTTCTGGGTCTGCATTTTGAGACTACTCAGACCATCGCTGTTGACCAGCTGCTTAACTTCAGCCTGTATCGCCAAGGTTACCATTGCAGTAACAGCCTGGATATTGAGTGGCTGTAATAAGGTCAGAACAATACTCGATACTAATTCACCCATGCTAGCCCTATTCAGCATACTGGGCATGGATGATGGTGCAGGCTCACCACTTGAATTTGAAGCAGAAACACCTGGACTCTGACTCTGTGTTAATGACTTGATTGGAAAAGAACCACCTTTGTAGCATGCACCTTTAGTAACAGCATGTTATACTGCTTGAGATATTACATTCTTAAATGACACCTTACCGTCCAAATCATCACAGTTGTCCGAAGTGTCAGCTCCGAAAATTTGTTTGCCTTCATAGTAGTCTTATTATCGCTGACAATGGATGTCCAATGCCTTCTAACAGGTGTCTGCAAATGGCAGGTGCACAATTGGTGAGCTTCTTAATACTAGTGGTATCAGGTGCATTGCAGTATCACAGTCAACACTACTGCATCAAACTCATTTAGCCTTGTCCAACAAGGCACTTGTTAAGTTGGTCAACCTTTCACTTTGTATTTCATATTTTCTAGTTTGTTAGTGATGATGGAATTATGAACTGAGAGTGGGATATCTTTTATGGTAAGTCTCAACTCTCAAGAGATTTTCATTCCCACTGGGTAGATATAGGTTTTGGGTCATACACTACAATGTTTGCATCTCTCAAATTCACCCTGCATGTGACGAGTTATATTCTGGTGGATTGATCTTGAATGTGCGGTCTGCATAATCCAATCTTTTGGATTTCTTTGATCTGAGGTGAAAGCATAGTTTTCAGGATCTTGCTGGACATCGTCCAGTTGTATGTCATGCGGTACACTCTGCATTTCTTTCTCAGCCAAGATACCACGCGAAGTTGTGTTCAAATTCTCCATTCTGGTCTTTAACACGGTGGTTAACAATGGAATTAAACTTCAGGTGTGGTAATCGAAAACACTCATCCAAGGATTTTTAAAATTTCTCCTCATTCTTTGGTGGGTAAAATGAAGTAATGTATGTTGTTTCCTCCAACATCCTTCAATCTTGCAGGCGGGATCATTCCTACAGGCCTGTGCGTAGTGCCACGGTCGTACACAGTTGTCGCACAACTTGTTTCTGTGGGCCATGTTGATTTTTTTCTTTGTGTGTCTTCTTTGTGAAATGTTTGCATACAGTCAATTCGTGTGCTTGTTGCAGCAAGGGCATTTTAGTTGGCGATCGTTTTGTTTGCCATCTTTTTGGGTGGAAAATGATGTTACCCCACATTTTCCTGGAACCCTTTGTTGACCCCTTTGAATGGATGATCTTGGGAGGTCCTTGTCACCCCTACTGATGGTCTTGCCATGCATATAATTGGCAACTTGTGCAGTCCTTCCGATGAATTCTGTTACATGGCCAAAATGCGGGTACTAACTCGATCATGATAGGCTCTCATTTAAAAGGCGAGGATATACTTGGTCACATATTTTTCAGCTCTGTTGATTCTGGGAGATGCTGCTCATACTCCCTCATCTTGTTCCCGAAGTCACCAATATCGGTAAAATCAATAATTTCTCCTGAATGTTTTTTCAGATGAGATTGTACTTCACTTTCATCTCATCATGGACAATAACAATGTATTTTTGGTGTTCAGCCCTCTCTTCATACTTTATTTCGTTGTACAGCTGTTTGAGCGAGTTACTGGTAAAACCAGATATTGGTTTGGGCCAATGCACATAGTTCCGCAATGTCGATTGATTTGGAAGTTTTAGGACACCAGATTAGGCCAAAGCATCATAGGCCTTACTTCCTCCACTTAGTCTAATGTTGAGGTACTATTTCACCATCATTCTATGCAATCTATGATCAGAAGGCCCCTTTGCCTCATGTGCTTTGGCTTGCTGGTCCCGAAAGAGACAACTAAATATATTATGAGAATACTGCTCTTCTATGCTAGGGGCTGCTTCATGAACAATTTGTTTGAGTCCCTCAGAAACATCTCCTTTGATCATCACCCCTTCCTTTTCATGAGCTGTTTCCAATGCTTTTTTCAGTTTTGTTACTCATTTTTGTATGTACTCTCTTTGCAACACTTTGTTTTTTCAGCCTTTGCTTAAGTTCGTCTTTCTGCAAATGACTGATGGGCATCCTGCTACTGGCAGAAGTTCTAAAAATCTGTGTGTGTGGTGCACTTCTTCGCTGCATGTTCCTCAGCGTGTCCTGGTAATTTGAACATACAAAACAGCCTGTTTTGTCCTTTGTTGTTTAACCACTTGACTGCTGTAGGCTATAATGCGCACTGAACCCCTTAGTGCTGAGGCATTTTTTTACACACACAAACACCGTTTCTTTTGAATGGGACTATTAGCAACCAACACACACTCGAGGAAAAAAATTGTCAATGTCTATCAGATTTGCTATTTCCTATGTTCATAAAATAATCATCCTCACCTTCTGACACCTCAACAGATCCTTCACTAAAATCATCTTTGCTTCTGTCATCAAAAGTTTCATCAAAATCGTTCCGATTTGCTTGCACTGTAAGTCGCCATTTTGAACTGAGACGCTGTACACTTCACTACGGAGATGTATCAGAGCCTCTATAAATCAAAGCAAAAGCCTCAATAATTTTTGTGGAATAGCGCCATCTGTTGTCCATAGTCTCAATTTTGATATTCAGGTGCTGTTTGCACAGTAGGGGTATGAACAGCGCGGTGCTGACTCTTCACAACACGCAATACGATAAGCATGTAATATTACGTGATCCGCACACACAATGTACACTCGCCAAGCACGTAATATTACATGGTTCGCAGTCAAGTGGTTAATAATCCACAAAAGTCCTGATGTCTCAGGGTGCCATCAGATACCTCACCGTTGCATTCTACAACATTTGGCACAAGTATGGCCGTTTTGGATTTTCAACAAAAATCATCAATTTTCATAAGTTTTGAACTACACAACCTACCGGGACAAATAAATGAATTTTTTTTAGTGGAAATGGGGCACGAGGAATCAATTGATGCAGTTATTTACATGATTAAAGCATGTTGGACAGATGAAATCTCCTAAATAATGAAATTGCCCAAATCGTCCTTATCCATACATAACAAACTATATGTTTCCATGAGGTACGGAGGCAACTTTTATCGAGGAAAAAAGTAACACTTTAATTAGGTGAAAGTTGTACCGGAATTTGATAGATCCGGAAGTCTTTGCGTGATTATGGTGTCTGATCTGCAGCCACTTTGTTGGATGGCCAGAAGTGTCCTGGGCAGCTGGCAAGATTGCATCACACAATCCTTTGAGATCTAGGAAGTCATGGTGGCAAAGCTTTGTTACCTTGTAGGGTCTCTTTCTTCTTGCCAAGGCAGTGACAGTTTCCCACTGGTCAGGGTGACTGATGAGTGCATTTTTCGATGCTTGTTCAGCAGAGTGCATGGAGTTTGCCTCCATTTGAGTGTGTCCAGATTCTAGGTACTTGTGTTCAATGACTTGGAGATGTAGACTTGTTTTGACAACATAGTACACAGCTGCAGAGATGAACCAATTTTGATTTTGGCCACCACAACATTCCAAATACAAGGAAACCTCTCTGACAGTGTGCGGCAAGCTTTCCAGATGTTTCAGCAAACATGTGCCGATTTCACAAGCTCCTTTTCCATCCATTTCATGCCCAAAAAAGCAATTGCCTTCTCCTGAACCTTGGGTATAAAGGGTGAAATTATATGAACTGAATTTTTTCTTATAGTAGAGAGTTGATGCATGACCCTTTGGAGTTCATTCATTCGTTCAATAAGGTTTTATTAAAAATCGACATTGCAGCCGTGAGCTGAATTGCGTATTATTTTACGTCGAAATAAGAAATAAAAATCATATATAAAAATCATAAGTATTCGAGTAGCACTGCATCTTTTAAATGAGTAAACAATGTTAAAAATTATGCAATTTAGAATCAGCATATTATAAGTAAAACTTGAAAATATATACATTTTAAAATAACATGGCAAGAGCAAAATAATTTAAATAATTTCTCTCCCTCCAAACGATGAAGTATGTACATTTAGAGATGATGGGTGAAGTGGTAATAAATAGTTCAGAGAACTTGTTGTAAGTCAAAAGTGAAGCTCTCAAAATCAGCCGATTCAGATGCTCACTCTTTGTCTTTGCATTTTTCAGCACGACATTCCTCCTACCTTTTAATGTGTTCAGAATAGACCTCTTGCTCACTGGCCTGTCTTTCTTGTGACAGATTTTCATAGGCAACACATGTCTTGTACCATCTTTCGTAGGATGATGAAAAGATAGATTAAATTCTGAGTTAAACACAGGATGACAGACCTTCAAAGACTTTGGATTCTCTGTTTCAGCTTTGCACATGTCATATATCTTAGCTACGTTCAGATCTGGAGACAGATATAGCCTTTTTGATGATTTTCTAGTGTAGTGTGATTCATCGGTTGTGAATTTTCGAATGTGGTCCCGTATCATGTGAAGATCTGCATCAGATGTTTTGTTGAAGGCAGATTGTTGACCACGCCTATCACATACTTTGCCATCTTTGAATAACTTGTTTACAGTGTCGAGCACTGTCCTTTGTACTCATATCACTCGTATTTGCATGGTAGAATGAGTTGGCCCAACAGTATTTCTCACATTTGATGAGGCGAGATGGGTTGCACATGAGGAATATCTCCCTGCTGAAATCCTCTTCTGGGTGATAAGCATTGAAGGCTTTGTACACTGGTGTCATACCATCTGCTTTTCCATGCATGTCGAAGAAACAGTAATTTATTGCAGCGCCAACACAAGTGCAACCCACAACCTCAAAACTGGCCACTTCCAATATTTCAATGCAACACCACAACGAAGTAAACATTTCTGTGACTTTGTACTGGTTGTTGGAAAGTTTGCGATTGGGTAGTTGCAATGCCAGAGAATGGCTCTCACTTGAAGGGCAAGGACATACTTGGTCACATCTTTTTCAGGCTCTGTCGATTCTGGGAGATGCTGCTCATACTCCCTCATCCTGTTCCCGAAGTCACCAATATCGGTAAAATCAATCAGTTTTCCTGAATGTTTGTCGTAGACGAGATTGTACTTCACTTTCATCTCATCATGGAAGATAAAGTCTTTTTGGTGTTCAGCACTCTCTTCATACTTAATTTCTCTGTACAGCAGTTTGAGCGAGTTACTAGTAAAACCAGATGTTGGTTTGGCCTGCAATGTCGACTGGTTTGGAAGTTTTTGGATACCGGATTTTGCCAAAGCATCATAAGCCTTACTTCCTCAACTAAGTCTAATGTTGAGGGGCACCATATTACCATCATTGGGTTCCATCTGTGACGAGAAGGTCCCTTTGCCTCATGTGCTTTGGCCTGCCGGCCCCAAAAGAGACGACTAAAGGTATTACAAGAATACCGTTCTGCTATGCTAAGGACTGCTTCATTATTTGTTTGAGTCTCTCAAATACTTCTTCTTCGAACATCACCCCTTCCTTTTCATGAGCTGTTTCGAGTGCTTTTGCAGTTTTTTTTTTTAACTCTTTTTTGTAGTGCTCTCTCTGTTACACTTTGGTTTTTCAACCTTTGCTCAAATTCGTCTTTATGCAAATGTTTGGGCACCCGGCTACTGGCAGCAGTTCTACGAATTTGTTTGTATGATGCACTTCTTCGCTGTATATTCCTCAGCGTGTCCCGGTATATGGAACATGAAAAACAGCAGGTTTTGTCCATTGCTATTAATCCGTCGCAGTTCTTATGTCTCAGGGTGCCATCATAGATCTCACCGTCACATTCCACAATATCTGGCACAAGTGCTGAGCTTGACAGCTTTCCTCCTCGATCCTTTACAATTGATGTGAACTTGGGATCTGGGTTGCCAGGACACATATTTAAGCCGTTCACAGTGTACAACAACTGTACCACATGCATCGGACTGGGCAACACCACTGGGAATTGGGACAGATGAGTTGGTCGACCAAATGAATGAATGTACGCACAATGTGAAGTTCCATTGTATTGTTATGGAGCAGATGACGACTGGGTCCTGGTTGTGTCTACTTCTCAGTTTCAAGTATATAGTTTTGTCAGCTAGGCAATCTCTGTTTGAACCAAGCTGGTGTTGGAAGATCAGGAAATTTACTCTGTTGGTAAGGGATCTGGAAAAAAAAAGACATGAAGTACAAACCAAATTCAGAAGAACATGTATCAAAAACGCATGATAATACATGTACATCAACCGTAATTATTTTTACAAATCTCAATGCATTACATGTACATTACATAGTCACACAGTAATATATTCAATGACTCCTAATTGGTTGGTTGCTAGGGATGTGTTAATAATTCACTATTGGCTTAGCTCCACCCAGTTTTGCAAGCGCGAAGCACTAGAGCACACTATTACATGCGGCATGTTCGGTTTTCAATCTCCTGAGAGTACTGAATGAGCGCTGTGCTGTGCATGAATTTGTTGGCAGACGAGGAGAAGACGGACCAACGTTCCACCTGAGGAAACATTGGGCGTACTTCTGGTACCATTTCCGCAAAGGTTTTTGGAAATCTTCAATCGTTGACGCATTGAACGGATGATGGCAGATACTGAGTTCATGCTCCAGAGAATTGTTAAGTTCGGGATACTTCCTAATCACCTCTGAGTTGAATGACACGGTCAGTAGCACTGAACTTAAGTCTTTGTATGCAGTGATGTCAGTGGATGAAAAGTACTCTGGATACTGCACTATCAGTTACTCTGAAGAACTCTAACCAGTGCATTTCCTCTGCAGAATCAGTGATGAATTCTGGGGCAGTCCCATCGTCTGTCTCCTTGGAAGCTTGCGCTTTCTTGGAAGGCTCACAGGTTGTAAGTTGCACTGCTGTAGTTTATTCTGTGCTGCCTGAAAGATATCCTTGAATTTCTGGTCACTACGAAGTGATTGTAGGCTTTGGATGGTAATCTCTGCAGCAGTTAGCATTCCTGATGTTGTCACGGATGATCCTTGCAGGGCCTTGTTGAATTTTTCCAGGCACTGGATAATGGGAAGTGATGCATACAATCCCAGTACACACTTTGCTGATGACATGCACTTGTGGAGATCGTTGGCTCGTGAAGCTGTATTTGACCCAAATTTTCTACTGGCTTCCTCTAGAGCATCTAATACATCAGAAAAATTTCCCAGGACTGATTGAATTGCCGGGAAGCGAGTCAACCAGTGTGTAGGGCATATTGGCGTCAGTGTGGTGGGTGAAGGTCTGTTGACATCACTGTGGAGATTCAAATACAAGTGTTTGAAATTTCCAGAACTCTTGTAGAAGTTGCCAAGTTCTTGAATGTTATGTAGAGCATTCTTAATGAAGGGAGCATCCTGTACAGCCTTGCTGGTGATGAAGTTGGTGATATGCGCCCCGCAGTGAACATACATGGCCAACGGCTGGACCTTTTTCATCTCTGCCTGGCAACCATTATATTTTCTGGACATGTTGCTGGCACCATATATGTCTGTGCACATCATATGTCTGTGCAAGAAGGTGTTGAATGAGAAGCTAAAACCGGATCAAGGCATCTTGTAGCATCTTACATAGAGATATACCTGTGGTAGACGATACTTGGTATATGCCTAGAAGATCTTCATGAACGTTGAATTCACAATCTACGTATCGCACACAAATCACCTCTTGCTCATTTCCTTGAATATCCTGCATTCCATCTGTAATTAGTCCAAACTGTATTAACATGTTATTAACATCATTACAAATGTCCCTCACAACAGCATGAGCCATTATCTGCAAAATTTCGTTTTGAGCTGCAACAGATGTATATGAAACCTTTCTGGACAGTAGGTGTGATAAAACGTGATTTTGCACAGCTATTACATGGGCCAATGGTATCTATGACAAAGTCGAGGCTTTGGCTTTCAGATGGGTCAGTGTACTCTTCTTTATGCCTGAGTTCTTGAGATATGAGCAGGCTGTTCACACACTGCAAAACAGCTATTTTGGGGCAAAAAATGTGCAAAAATTTGATTTTTTTTTTCAAAAACGGTGAAATATACAGGGTTCTAGGTTTCAAAAACTGAAAATAAAGATACTTTTACCCTAGAAAAGACTTATATTCATTGATGAAAAGGTAATTTTCCCCACTTAATATGTTTACACACATTTTCAGTGAAATGGTGGTCAAATCTTGATCTTGTCATACATAGTATCAAAATACAATTTGATTTTGGATTATGTACACTTATGTCAAAGGTCAAAGGTCATAGCTCATTAAATATGTAAGAATAGCTAATTACAAGTTCCGTTCAATGACTTTAGTATGTATGCCAAAGTGCAAAGTTCACACTTCATTAAATATGCGTATGTATGCTACATGTACCTGGCGAGGGGATGCTACGCTTTGCGTTGTCCTTGTTGGGTTTACTTCATAGCAACAATAGTAAGACTGACATCAGATGATCTGAAGTCTCACATCCCTGATAGAAAACAAATTTATAGGGATTTCAAGTATTCACAGTTGGGTTGTTTGACAGAGTTACCATCAGTGGAGGGAATGTTACCAAATACTTTCCCATCCATTGTCCTGCAAGAACTCACTTTGTCACTAGCTAGACATGCCTTCAGGAAGCTATACTTCCTGGGGGTGGGGTCCTCATGCACGGACAGAGGTGATCCCTTCAGTTTCCTATTTTCCTCCAGGATCTCTCTAAGACACAAATTTTACTATTATTGCACATGGTTTAATATTCCTGGATTTACCTATACGATATGAACAGTCGATAGCCGATAACGACAAGTCGAGGCCAAGTTTATCTTGGAAATTGTTGATAACAATGGCATCAGTATTCTTGTTGGGTGTTTTGAGAACTCCAAACACACGGATATTGTTTCTGTGAGAATATTGCTTCAAATCCTTGAGCTCATTCGTCAAAGAACCAATAACATCATGTTTACAAGCTGTAGAGCGATGATATAATGCTGTGTAAATCCTGTCATAATCTTTTAGTAGTTGTAGTTATCCAAATGTCTAAATCTGGTTTTGTTCACAATAACAGGGGTGGCCGGATTCACCTCACTCTCACAGCAATTGTCCATACCCTTTCCCTTCTCTCCTCTCAATTTGGTGCATCCTCCTCCTCCTCCAACCCAACCCTCCCACTCTCCTCCACCACTTGCTTCTTCCATGTCTTCTTTGGTCACCCCCTTCCCCTCAAACTGTCCACCTGAAACTCAGAAACTTTCCTGAAAACATGATCAGCATGTTTACCTTTTAGGAGAACAATAACTGTCAGGATCTCATCACCTAAATGCTATGGTCAACCTACATTTGTTCTACACATATTTATGGCATATTTGATATACATGTAACAATAATAAAGATATATGTAATAGTCCTGTCTAATAACTGTTGTCCAATAATTTCTGAGAATTTACCAAAATAATATTTTGTTTTGTCATCATGTCTATCTGAGATTGAATATAACATGCCAGGAATAAGGATGCTGATAAGCCTGATATCATGGTCTTGTAATTTATTTATAGATATATTTTATGCTTCAACACCAAAGGTGGCTTGAGGCATAAAATGTTATTTCGAGCAGTCCATATGTCTGTGCATTGCATGCAGGTCCAAAGCCAGGATTTTTGCAAGAGGTGTGTAAATCAAGAAAGCAGACCTTTGAGACTGCTTTCAAGAGGATTATAACTAATTCCAATACACACATAAAGTCAATTTGTTTATCTAATTGAAGATAGGAGTGTTGGAAGTTTCACTGCAGATTTGGTTACTCCAACTGTGCCATAATATCACTATTTAATTTATATTCCAACAGCACCACTATTTTTCATTAATTTATGATTTTGGTAGTTTCATTATCTATATTAGTGTGCCTCAAGTGGCTCTATCATTTTAACAGCTCTATGCTGCATTTGAATTATTAGTTAATATCTGTTTTGATTTGGTTTGTGTTTGATTAGAGGTGGAGTCACTCTGGGAAATTTATCATTATGTATCCAGTTCATTGTGTGGGTGTCAATTGAGGTATACATACATAATTATATGAAAGGGCACTGACATGTTTGGGAATACTTGGAATTGCCTCAAGAATATACCAATGTTTAAACTACTAGTAACTGAAATGTATATCTTGGGTGGAAGGATTTCTTATTGATTATTTCACATGAGGAGAAACAAGTATGGATGTAATCATACTGAATTAAAGTATCGTAATAGAAATTGAACCGATACAATGCTATACAACAAATTTGGCTGTCATCTTGAATATTGATGTTAGTTGTTTAAAAGTGAGTAAACCTTTAAAGATAGCTTTCAGGATTTGCAAGTCCATCACTTCCCTCTATTATCATTACCAAAGGGTAGTAAAATACTTACAAATGGTGTGTTGAAAGTTTGAGATCCATACGTCACAAACTTATTGTTTTATGAGAAAAACTAATAACGATATGCTACCAGAAAATTGTTCTTTCCGTGAGGTTAGATTTTGCTCAAATTGCAGAACACGATTATGTGTACGTTCGCATAGCGCAGTGGTCAAGCGGTGAATTCTGTGTTAATCAGCTAGCGGCCGATCAGACAATCTTGGAACTAACGGAACGTGATCGTCACTGTGCAAATTTTGAAATTCAACCGTCCAGATTTTCAACAAAACTACGTATTCTACCCTAAGGTTCTATGACAGGTATTTATTTGTACTAATCTTCACATTGTGAATTATTTGAGCTGATTTCATTCATTTTGCCGTTTTCTGGCGTGCAAATCCTGAACCCTATCTTTAATCACAAAACTTTCACAACGGAAACCTTGATTCCAGAATGATTTTATTCCCAAGTGTAAACAGGGGCCGGTTGCACGAAACCGTCACAACTCCAGTGCTATATTTGTCACTGATGTCTGGAGATATGACGGACAGCAATTTGCATTTCACGAAACCATGACATCTCCAACTCCAAGCGGAATCGATAGTAAACTAGTCTTTGTCGTAAACGATATGATAACTTGCGACATTTTGTGACATGCAATTCCAGCGTTAACTGAAATTACAGACAAATAGTTGATTGAAATTTATAGGAACGGATTTTTATCAACATAAACCATCACATAATTACAAACAATACACTCTTAATAACTCTTAATAACTCTTAAGTATCAATTTTATCGTCAACTAGATAGCACATGATCAATAAAATAATGACCCTGCAAGGATACCGTAACTACATTGATTAATTTTGCAGCTTCATTCACTGCACTGTTTTTATTTAGTCCTTTTTATGTCTATATTTATTTTGTGTGATCTTTTGTTCTTTCATATTAATTCTATCTTTATGTAATGGAGTATTGAAATGTTTATTTAAGTTGTATAACACAAAATGTTTATTATTTAATGACAGACGCTTATAACAATGATTTCTAACCACTCTAATAACAATTATGTCATACAGATTTAAGAAACTTATCACT
>JZLH01S0191463.1:9965-21950 GCA_001188425.1 Eucidaris tribuloides | reverse complement strand
TAATTCCATGAGCCTTTCTCTTCATTGAAAACTAAAAAGTTGTGGGTGAGGAGAGCGTAGGATGATCACAGTTGATTCTTGGAGAAAGCAGAAAAATAAATGGAGTGTGGTAAGGGTCCCTGGCCCATTAAAGTTACAGATGATTATTGAGGGGGAAGGGGGTCGGAGCTGTAATTAATTTGATATGTATGTAAACTCATTTTGAAACGCTACGATGAGAACATTTTAACATTTTAACAATTAATGCAAATTCAGGTGAATCCAAAAACATTTTTAGTAAATGACAATACTGAAGCGGAATTGAAGCAAATCATAAGAGTACAATTTTTCAAAACTTTCTATAATCCCTGATTCAAGAATAGGAATCGCTCGGAACCTGTTATGGAGATTAACATCTGATAGACTATAGCAATATACTTACACGGGTGGAGATTTGCGGCGTTGGAAATTAGACGAGATGATAGCCAAAATAAAAACATGCAATTGTTATTCTATTATTGTTGCTGTTATTGTTTGAAGTTTGACTTGATTGCTTGTTACTTTGTGTGTATGCAAGGTGGTTAAAGCTACTGGGTGGGGCTGATGATCAAGCCATATGGGTGCTTACCTCACTTCACGCCTATCACCGTTGAAATTAAAAAACAATGAGAACCTTACCAAACTAAACTGGCAGCACAAAAACTAATCGGATGGAAAAAATATCATAGAAGATAAACCCTCAAAACAACGTTCTGCAACTCAATATGAGCGTGATATATCTCTTTGTATTAATTAGTATAAGTCCTTAATCAGTTGTCGTATTACTATACAAAGGCCTTGTTTATTACCCCTTACAATGATACTTCATTTGCCATGATTATAATTCATGGATGTGCAAGACATTTAAATAAATGGTCCAAGTCAAAAGTGAAAAGCTGCATAATGCTTAGAAAGTATCAGAACACAGTGCGACAATAATTATTAGTAAATGAAGAGAGTGAATTGGATGTTTAATGATTGCTATGATCTTTATAATGAAAGACTGTATGTTGAAAAAGGTGAGCCTTTTCAAATTATTGTTTTGAAATATGAATATGAGATTATGAGTGTGTTGTGTGTGAAAATTATCATTGTGTTTGAGTTCATTTTAGTTCTGGCAATTTGCAAGTCCCCTCCATCAACCAACACTGACAAGCTTTCCGCCTAAAACCATCACAACATCATTAAAGCAAATTCAACAGTCTCATACAAATGCAGATGACTTTGAACTGGGTGTGCATTTTTCTGCAGCTTTCACTTATGACTTAGGTCCATTATTCAATGTCTTGCACATTTCATGAATCACATACATCATCAATGAGCCAAATGAAGGGCCATCATGTAACGAGGAAATAAAAGGGTTTTTAAATGATACAATATCAAGTATTATACCATAATACCAAGAGAATATATCAATGCCTAAAGTTGAGTGCAGACTTATTTTGAGGGTTGGTTTAGTTACCATGACAGTTTATAGTTAAAGTGAGATGGTAGCGTGTTCCCAGAAGAATCGTAACCAGGTGTAAGTAATATGTGTGGTCCCGACAGGGAATGCGGTGCCAGAAGGCTGCCATTGTGTCGTTTGCATCGATGATGTAAGGGAATTCCCCAGGATTCATACACTGCAGTTGGAGCTGTCCAAGATGCCATGGCTAATAAGGTGGCCAGGATCCGGGTAGTCAAGTGCATATCCAATGGTGATCTAGTAAGCACGGGAATCCTCAATTATTCTGGGAAAGTACAAACCAGAGAACTTTCTAATTTTGATAAGTGAGTCAGGAGATACAGTTTTTTAGCATGTATCTCAGAATTTATTGTTTTTTTTAAAAATGCATTAGTTTACTACATCTGTAAAACAATGCATCTTCTAATGTGTTGATATCTTTCTTGTATTAAATGATAATCAGTTCATGAGATGCCTTAATAATAGTGCGTTAACCAAGTTACATCTAAAATTCCTGACAAGTTGTTAAGATTATGTAAAGTAACAAGCAAATTAGACATGTATAAGGCCTCATGACCTTTAGACCTTCTTGAACTCTGGAATCTTGATTAATTCTAATGTGCCTTATAATTAGATACTTCACTAAGTTACATCAAAATCCAATGCCATTCCTAAGTTATTTAAATGAACCCATATCAGACATGTTTTATGCCTGTGATTTTGACTTGACCTCCAAATTTTATTCAGGTGATCATTGCCTCAGTACAGCTGTCCTATGGTTACATCAAAATCTTGATCAAGCTGTTCTTAGTTTATCGCACAGGTAATGAGAACAGATATGACGCGACAGACAACCTGAAATACAATGCTTCTGGCAACTTTTGTTGCGGAGGAAATAGTAGGATTAAGAAGATCAAAATGTATTTAACAAGCACGCTGATAAGTGGGGCAACTTAAGCGAAACTGGGAGATCTCTCTTCAAGGGCAGTGACATGATTGGAGAGAAATAATATACATGCTACTAAGAACCAACAGGTTGAAAGATATACAGTGACATTGTATTCCACCTGGCTGGTACGGATTTGTCTTGAATTGTTAACTTATTGAAGAATCAAGCATGAACACACCAGTACTGAATTATCTCGTATGCCCTGATCAGAATTAATCCATTAGAAAGCTACAAACAGATTTGCAAAATAACAAGGCATACTTCATGGTAGTTCTTTTAAACGAGTCAACATTTATGCACCAAATTTTCAGCAGCAGATCCTTGCCATTAAGTTTATTTGATTCTAGAATAGTTTACCCAAGTTGAGAACTACTCCAAATCGTCTCAATTAAACCTTTAAAATTACTTCAAGTAAATAATTAATCATAAAAATTTCAAAGAATAAACTTATACTTACATAGGAAAGTACACTTGTAATAACTTCATATTTGATTTGCTTTGCCGATCTCAGTTCATTATTTCTTCACAATTTAGGACCACTTTAAGAATATAATAAATTTCACCATAGCTGTTGATATGATTTGTATAATCAATCCATGCACGTTAAGTTACAATTACTGAGATTATCAACACTTGAAAGAACACATTGGCCGGATTCCAGTAGATCACAGTCACTGTGTATGTAATTGTGGTTGGTATTCCAATAGAAAATGGATGCCCAGGAGGAATGCCGTTATTTGGACGGATGGGTACCGATTCACCCGATTGTCCGTTGCTAGTTGGAGCCACCCAGGTAGCATAGCTGTGGACTGAGCCGGTGGTGGTGTTCAATTGTAATGTCAGTCGGACAATTAAATAAAACTGGATCCTCTTCATCTGAAATCAAAACAACTTAATATCACATATAAATTATTTTATAAATTGAAATGTTCATATACATCATTCAGTTAATTAATACTGAGATAACAGATCGAAAACCGTTAAATGAAACAGTAAATTCTCTCTGCAAAAGCCTTCACATTCTAATTATATTCACTTCACTTCTGGGCGGCTTATGAAATATTTATTGAGTTCAGATGTAAGGACTGGATTCACAGGTACATGTATTTGTAACAAAATAAACTGTGCATTGCCTGTTACCCAAGCATAGCACTGGAGGTAGTCCTCCTGATCTGGATATCCGTAGCTTTCAGATTCTAAGTTCTGATTAGGCGTCGAATCTACAAGCTACAACATTTTAATTTTGTGTGTGACTGTGTTGACCTTGTACAATGTTAAATTTTCCAGAAGTAAAAAAACAACAAAAACAAAAAACAAATGGCTGCTTTAACCCTAAAAAGACTGGGGGGGGGCCTAAAAGGCCCCCCCTCGACATTTTTTGCGATAAAATTTTTAACGCGAGAAGCTATGGCGCGATATTTCATGACTTTTTTCTTTTGAAGTCTTCGCGATCTTTTAGCCCAAATTTGCGACACCGGGTACCCGTTCCGAAATTACGAACTTTTTCATACTTGCATGTCACACCAAAAATCGCTCAAAAACATGAAATTGTGTGTTATTTCAATGCAAATTGTGTTTTCAGCCCAATTCATAAATGTAAGATTAATTTTTACTTTTACTGATTGAAATTAACTAATTTTATGCTGTTTGTGACCGAAATAATGTCGCCGACAATTTCCATTGAAAAAACATAAAAAACAAAAAGTCGAAAAACAAAGAAATACATAAGAATTCAAAAAAATAAAAATACATAAGAAAACATTTTGATACCGAATTTTTTTTTTTAAGTGCCTACAATCAGAACCTCGCACAAAGAGTCTTTAAACAAAAATGAGCACTTCAAGGGCTTTACTTGAATGATTTACAGCCAAATTCTAATTTCATGCATAAATTAGCATAATTAATTAATTAAAAATAATTTGACTAATTTTTGAACAATCAAATATCAATTCTGTAGATTATGTCATGAGTGACGTGTGTGTCGACTTTCATCGCGATCGCCGCGATCAACGGCCGAGATCTGAAGGGGGGGCCCTTTAGGCCCCCCCCAGTCTTTCAAGCCTTCCAAAATACCCAGTCTTATTAGGGTTAAGGCAGTGGATCTCATTTGCAAACATCCCCAGACCAGGAAACGATAGCTAATGCCCTTAAGCTATAATTTGATTGAAAAGTATGTCTTGTGAATTTTAGGGGGTCAGTACATTACATATGAATTTGAAAATGCGAAAGAAAAAACAATAGTCGTTTAGTGTACGTTTCTTATGCTGGGAATTTTTTTTCTCCCGAGAAAAAAATTCAAATCACTACAATTCCACTAAAAACTGAGTTTCTAGCTCCTATATTTTGCTAAAGTTTCCCAGGATGGTATTTTCTTTTAAATGAAATTGTATTTACACAATGTTAATTTTTAGACATGCAAAAGAGATCCCCTGCCTTTATAGGCAATACATAGTTGATTTTTTATTTTTTAATTCTATTACTGCTTTTTCATTAGATAGACCTCACTCTGGACACTTCCTTATTATTGGTAAATTTATGACAAAATATAAAACCAAATTGTCACGAATGACGACAATGAAAGATTATCCACAATTAACTTGTTAAAGCCACTGGCTAACATTTACAAAAGTTAAAAAAAATGTGAGCCTACATGATCCTCCATCCCCAAGTGCCTTTGACAAAGTCTAAAAATGAAGCCTGAAAAAAAATTGTATTTCAAAATGATTATTTAGTGCTTTAAAA
Source organism: Eucidaris tribuloides (assembly GCA_001188425.1). NCBI lineage: Eukaryota > Metazoa > Echinodermata > Echinoidea > Cidaroida > Cidaridae > Eucidaris > Eucidaris tribuloides. Next base: position 16,797 of record JZLH01S0191463.1, on the reverse strand, counting down.
AAGTGAAAATCGTTAAGTTGACCAGATTCCGGCTTCAATTTCTCCACAGACTTACCGTGTGTGGACCTAGGCTATTTTTTACTCGCCCGAGTAATAATTGATTATTCATTCATATCTTGCAGTGGCAGCAATTAAATTTCCAAACTTGATGTAATTAGGGTGTTTATTGTCAATTTCCAACATCTACTATGTAGCTCAGATAGCAAAGTTTGACAAGTTTTTAATTTGATCAACTTTATGATCAATAACACAATGTCAAAACCACAAGCTTTATTACCTCTGATGATCACGTTAAATGTAAATGTCCCTGTGTTTCCTGACGGATCTGTCGCAGTAAACGTGATCGTGTTATTCCCAATGGGAAAGTTACTTCCGGAAGGGCTGCCTGCTGTTTGCGTTGGTGTAACAGGTTCGCCCGAATTGTCTGTTGCATTCGGAGTTGTGAAGTTAACCATGGCCATTGAGTCACCAGCTGGAAGTACAACTATTATATTGGAAGGTTGACCAGTAAACATTGGAGGCTCATTATCTGCAAATTGAAAGAAAGGTAACAACTATATGAAGAAAGCTGTTCAGTGATATTATTAGTACATGTACATCAGGGTAGGAATTAATTTTTATGTTTTAAGGGCGATTTTTAAATGAGCCTTGGGGCTATTCTTGAATTTCTTGGGGCTATTCTTGAATTTTTGTGGCTATAATGCACATGAATAAGTACGCAAAAGTGGTTTCTGAGCGATAATTTAAAAAAACTTGAACAGTTTTTCAACAAATTCTTCAATGATATGTTTGATGAAAATGGGTGTGAACTTTCCGAAAAATTTCTGTATTAAAACATGAGGACAACTCTGAAGAAAATGGTCACCCCAAAGAATTGTTTTTTGAAGATTTTAAGGGGCAATTTGGACTCTGCCGAGGTCGCCCTGGGGTATTTCCTACACTGATGAACATGTATAAGCTTTTAGATTTGAAGTCACTCCAAAACATGTCTTGACCTTTCCATATAAAGTTTTGTACAGATGCCTTGGACCAAGACCAAGACTGAGGCTACCAAAAACTGGCTTACTAGAGGCCAGCCTGGAATACAGGGATCTGGTCGAGGCCGGCCTCGAGACCGGATTTTCCGGCCTTGGCCTCGGACCGAGTCACATGTACAAAGTCTATGGGAAAAATATTTTTCCAGCGGCCTCGTGACTCGGAAAGGCCGGCCTCGAATACATCCCTGCTGGAATACCATACTGGCTATAACAAGTTACAAAATCTACATAACAGACAATCAATTGAATTACCTCTGATAATCACGTTGAATGAACAAGCTGCTGGATTCCCAGATGAATCAGAAACTTCATACATAATAACGTAGGTCCCAATGGGTAGCATACTGTTAGACGAATTTCCTGCTGTTTGGGTGGGGGTAAGAGTCTCGCCTGAGTTGTCGCTAACACTTGGGGTAGACCAAGTAGCCACACCTGTAGCCTGACCGGAGGTGGTGTTGAATGTGATGTCACCAGGACAATTAAAGACGGGATTCTCGGTATCTGAAATTGAAAGCATACACAACTGCTAGATTAATCCTTAAAGGTATGCACGCGTGGGTGTTGGAGTTTTGCAAATCCAGTTCGATGCACACAGCAGCGCACTGGCAGATCGTGTATTCAGTACGACCAATGAGAAGCAACAAACTGAGCGGAGAGCTCCCATACTTTCCGAAACTTGCCGAATTGATTATTCGGGTTCTTTCGTATCAGCGTGCGCGTCCATCGCGATCCGCTGAGTACTGCAACGAAATAAACACTGTACCGCGTATACAGTATGGAACTCGAAATGGAGCTAGCGAACCGGGTGATGGCCCTGCGTTTTGTTCTCATCAGGCTGGTCGATGGCCACGATTCAGCCCCTTTAATAGTCTCAGTGCTATAAAGCTCCTATGCTTTGTATTATTAACTCATAATGCATTAACCCGTTGAAGACAGTTTGAGTTTGTTTTAACACACATTTCCATAGACCTCATGACAAGATATCTTGTGTCTAGTATTCAACAGGTTAACAGGTGAACTGCTATGTACAACATTATTTGAAAACATTTGAAGTCACAGAGATAGCCATCAACGATAAGTTGTAATAATTGTGTTGCTGAAAAAAGAACAAAGTATCTGCTAACCAATAACCATTGGCTTTGACTTGATGTTTCATACTGACGTCCCTCTTTTGTTAACCTGACTCTGAGATTCTGAAATATCCATAAAATAAGTATACACTATTTTAATTATAATTGATTGTTCTCATTGCTAATCCTAAGACCATTTGGCTGGGATGTTGCCAGTTACTGATGTGTATATAACCAGCCAGCAGATGTGCAGTCATATGCTGCTAGATCAATTACCCCATTGAAGATGGTTTGATTTTGCTTCAACACGTATTTCCCATACACCTTGTGATGAGATATCTTGTCTCTTGTCTTCAACGGGTTAACGTAAATTCATGGAAATGGTTATTCGGATGTATCATTATTTTCGATGAAGATGTTTCATGTTTCAACATTGTTAGTGGCATTTCACTATTTTCTTTTTCATTATAGCCATTTTTGGGACCTTAAGGTAATTTTGAATGATAATCAAAAGGAATGATGTTTATATCAGGAACCCCATTATCAAAAAGTACCTTTTTTTCTGAGTAAATTGCACATAGTGAATAGCAAGTCATGGGGAATAACTTGCAGTTTTGTTGTTTTTCTACATGTAGGTGCTAGAAAAAAGCTGGTAAAAAATGACTATCCCAGTTGACCTGTCCCCTGGTCTGGTGTAAACTTACTATCAGCTGTAAATTTCTCAATTCAATGTATATGCTTTGCTCTTGCTTTGACACCACTTCAGAATTTCATATATTTCCTTTTTTGAAATGATAATTTTAAATAATCTGTGGCATATAACACAGTTGTTAAAAGTGTAACAGATATGACTATATGACTTCACACAGTGTGTTATACATCTTATTAAGAACATTACGTGTCAAAATATTACAACCAAGCATAAAACTATAGTGAAACATTGTATTACTCCATTCAATCATAAAAACCCAGTCACGTTACATATTTCAATGTGATGACATTTGCTGAAGAAAGTCAACAAAGTTACCTGTGATATTGACAATGAATGAACAACTGGCCGTGTTTCCAGAGGCATCAGAGGCAGTGTATGTAATCGTATCAGTTCCTATGGGGAATGCAAAGCCAGAATTCATGCCAGCTGTTTGGGTCACAGTAGGGGTTTCCCCTGAATTATCAGTTGCACTTGGTGGAGTCCAATTAGCAGTAGCTGTAGCCTGACCAGAGGGAGTATTCATGTGGATATCAGTTGGACAGTTCATTAACACGGGATCCTCGTTATCTGAAATCGAACAATATCATCAACATTACAAGAATGTTCAACCAAAGTGTTCTGAAACATGAAGAGTGTACATTATGTAGAATACTTTTTACTGCACAAATGATTTACATCAATATTAATATTGTCTACAGCAATTTCCCTGGAGCTCTTTGGTTAAATTTCTTGCAAACAAGTACGAATCCTCCTGACTGTATATGACTGTTCTTGTCATAAGATTTATCAATTCAATCGGGAGCAATTCTCTTCTATAGTTGGTTTCAGGATAAGTGAGGGTTAATCACATAATGAATTTCAAAACTTTCAGACACGAAATGAAAAGTGATAATAGAAGACAAACCACACAACTTGTGTATAGTAGCCACTCCAAGGAAACAGAGAATAAGACAACTACACAGAGGTGGCTACTACAGACAGGTTGGTGGCCATTTTGATACAGAACCTTCACGTGTATGCTCATTATATTCCCATTTTACTCAACCCTAAAAAGACTTGGGGGCGAGCGTAAAAGGCCCCTCCCTCGACTTTTCATGCGATAACTCCGTAACATGCAAAGCTCTTGCCACGGTGCTTCACAGTGCTTTTCTTTTGAGTCTTGCACATCCTTTGAGACCACATTTGTGACATCTGGGCATGTGGTTCCGAAGTTGAACAACATTTCATACTTGCATGGTGGACCAATAATTGCTAAAAAATGTGGTTTCAAGTCCAATTCCAATACAAATTGAGTTTTCAGCCCAAATTCATAAATGTGTGATTATTTTTTACTAAGCTCCCCCCCCCAAGTCTTCTGAGGCATCAAAATAGCCCAGTCTGTTTAGGGTTAACTCTTAATCCATCAAAGCTAACTTTTTGTTACCTGTGACATTGACAAAGAAGGAGCAAATAGCTGGGTTCCCAGATGGATCCGATACATTATATATAATCTGGTGTGACCCAATGTTGAAATTAGAGCCAGAGGACAGGCCTTGTGCTTGCATTGGTGTAACAAGTCGCAGTGAATTATCAGTAGCCGTGGGTGGAGTCCAAGTAGCTACAGCTACGGCTTGACCAGTGGTGGTGTTCAACGATATATCGGAAGGACAACCAGTTATAACAGGTGCCTCCATATCTGGAATCAGAATGTTGAAAACGTTAGATACAGTGTATGAAGCGATATGTGGAAGTCAAAATTATGTCATTCACACAACCAAATAAAAATTGTTTGTTGTCACACAAACTTCTTGACATCTAGTACAAATTTGTTGACCAAATACTGTATATGCCATATGTTTCATGTACATATGTTTGTGAGTTTCTTTCAAGACTGGGAATTCATGAGAGTTTATTTAGACAGATTTTATCCATTTTCATTTACTTTCTATTAGTATATCAGGAAGTGAAATATTTTGTGGTTGTTTAATAGTCACAAAATTCACAAAAATAAAACCAGCGCAAAATATTTAGCATACAGTAATCCTGAAAATGCATTTTTCCCACTAACACAGATGATTACTTTTCATGACTTAGGGGATATCCATGCAAAGTAAATCTAACAGACTGATTATTATATTGCATCAAATAGGACCAATGTTACTTACTGTTTCTGTAATATTGGCACACTGTTTCAATAATGGGATAATATTTAGTTGTATGATGACAATAATTCAAATACATATTTGGCTTTTTACACTTCGTTGCAAGGATAGAATTTACTTGAATCAGCCAAAAACTGGAATATTCTCTAGTTATGCCCATAACTTTCTAAAAAAGTAGGATTTTTGCTAAAAATTCAAACATAATCTGCCCAAGTCTTTTCCTACACATTCAGCTGGTTACATGTCACTTTATTTCAATAAAAAAATATCATATTCAATTTGGTGATGTTTACATAGGAGATTTAACGACAAGCTTTCAAATCTAAATTGGTTGAAAAAGCAGGAGAAAATAAGGAGAAATCTCAAAAAGTAAGAGAAAAGGGATTCAATCCAGTACAGTAGGAAGAAAGTAGGATACTTATAATGATTATCTACAGTAACTCCATTTTCTAAGTTGAATTTTGTCATAGAAATGACATTGGACGTGGGTCTGAAATAAAACATATTAAGCACTACTTACATAATAACTTTTCACTCTATACTCATTGATATCCAGTTATTCACTTCATTATTCAAACAAACAGTTGGAAAAGAACGCACTAAATATCTGCAGAAACATACTGAAACACATAATAAAGTCAATATTTTCATTTACCTTCGATGATCACATTGAACGAATATATAGCGATGTTTCCCGACGAATCATTCACACTGAATGTAACAACATTAATCCCAATAGAAAATTCACCACCAGATGGGATGGCTGTTACGAGTATTGGGGTAAGAGACTCGCCCGAATTGTCCACTGCCGTTGGAGTTGTGAAGTTAACCCTCACCACTGCATCGCCTAGCGGAAGTACCACTCTTATGGTTGGAGGGCCACTTGTAAAAACAGGTCCCTGATTATCTGATAATATACGGAAAAAGGGCAAGTTACATGTGAGGATAATATAAAGGCAGTGTACAGATTTGGTAAATGGGGACAAATGACATTTTCCCCCAGCATCATGCTTTCAAACAGGGCTTCATCCTTTACTAAATAAATGCTCTGAAAATACTTCCAGTTGTGAGAAATTGATAAAAAAACAAAATTGTTGGGACAAATGACATTTTTGCCAAAGGAAATGTACAAGCAATATCAAAGATCATTTGAAAATCACAAAATGCCAATTCTTCAATGGCGACCAACATGACAGGTCACAAATGGTACTTCTAAGTTCCATTATAAAAGGCAGAGGAAGGGGCGTCAATTCATTTTTCAGATTGGGGGGGGGGGTAAATGGGGGAAAGGTTACAAAAACGTCTCAAATTTTGGCACATGCCCGCAAAATTGCAATTTAACATTTGGTGCGTTCTTGAAAATTGTGTTATATATTTGTTATGTAAAATTTAATAGTTTTGTAGTACTTTTTACACATATTTGGCATTATGTTTCGGGAATTTTTCAGGTTTTCTAAGTTATTGAGGGTAGGGGGAATGCCATTCTAATATTTTCATTATTTGCAGTTCATCAGTATGAATATATGCGATATACAACTCAATATTATATCAAAACATCACCTTATGAAAGAGAGAGGGTTGAAAACCTTGTCCCCTTTTGAAACCATCAGTTTAGGGCGGGGGTAGTGATTTTTTTTCTTGTCCATTTATTATGGATAGCAAAGCAATGTTCAGTAAATAATCACACTATGATCAACTGCTCTACAACCATACACTGTATTATACACTTTAAATAATGTCTAATCTAAATTTGATTCATTTGCTCATATTTCAAATTTATATCTGATCCAAAGAGGTCATTTTCTTAACACTTTGGGTGCTAGGCTAAAAATCCAGGTGTGTTAACCAGGGACTGGATTGTTTCGGACTAAC
>JZLH01S0191452.1:134875-152311 GCA_001188425.1 Eucidaris tribuloides | reverse complement strand
ATACATGTACATGTCGGTTGGACAAGCTAGATGTGTGGGGCAGGTTAATGCAAAGTGCAGGGATGTTTGATTTAAACACTGATAATGATCGCAAGAACTGAACATACTGACTCCAACGGACGCAGACTCATAAGCGTGAAGCGCTGAAATGCGATAATTATCGTACTGATAAATAAACGCGAAATTTACAGAGACGACAAGGGGAATAGATGCTTTATCACAAAACCATTGATGGCTATTATATAATTATCACTTGTAAGGAAAATCTCAGTTTTATTGCAACTTAAACTGGCAGCATGATTTCAACTTTGCCAGAGCTTGAACAATTATTATCGGGTGTATATGCGTTGTCCAATAATAAATTAAAAAACTTCAAATAATCGTCGCGAGAAATGAATAGAAAGAAGGCTCATTTCTTATGAACAATCTTTATTAATCGGGACCCAGTGCGCACTTCTGACATGGCAAAGCTGGCTTTGCAATCGCGTGCGCTAAAATCTTACCAACGTCAATACATGTATTAACATTGTTTTACTTGTTGTAAAATGTTGTGCCCCGCAATCGCGTACTTTTTACAAGCTTAACATTTTGAACATAAACATTTGATTTCTTCTTACATGTTTGGTTATGTTTTGCGTCCCGATAATCCCGGGCTATACCATCATTCAATTCAGGGCGCAATTCACCGCGCTTACATCGCTTCAATTAATGTCGGCCCCGATTTTCAATTTTCCGTTCTCTAAAAAACGTTGATTTTAAAAATATTTGTACGATCTCTATAAATGGTAAAAAATGATCTAGATTTATATTGCCGCATCGAAGTGCCTAACATCGCATTCTCCCCTTTTATAATAACCAACAATATACATGGACAATGAAATAAGACACAACACACACAAATTTCATCGTTTTCATCGTATGTTTTATTGTTTTTCGGTGTACAACGAAATTCGATTATACACGACAATAACAAAAGCGGTCAGGTCCGGGACTTCGTTATAACGGAGTCCCTGTACGTTCGCTAACTGCCGCCAAACAGGCCGACATGTAAAAAAACAAACAAAACACTCCGTATACAACATGCAATCGAGGACACACCACTCCTGCTGCTTACAAATGCACATCGGGGGACGTTTTGTGTATGTGTATGATAATTTTCACAGTAACCGCGGGACGTTGGGGAGCTGCCCACACAAAATTTTGGGGCCATTTTCTAAGGCAGGCGCTTTAGCGCCATCTTCGTTTGATTTCTGGCCATTTGAGGGGTGGGGACCGTCCCCGTTTTCCTAACGTCCCCAATCTGATAGTGGAGTGTCATACTTGCGTTCCCGTTTAACAGCATTTACAAACACACACACACACAAACACACACACAGACATGCATACACAGACATGCATACATTTAGACACACTTCCACAAAGTTCAAACACAAGTTCAATTTCAATTCAATTCAGTTTTATGGCAGCATCCCTTTATGTATGTCCACGTTCCAGCTTATGGTACATTTTGTAACAGGTGCACTATCTGCATGTAGTTTTTAAATGTTACTAAATTCAGTTTTAGGAAGTTGCAGAATTCACGTATTTAATTCAGTAGATTTCACAGATACAATACTTGTGATTGGTGATTATTTAAAACTTGAAATAGTTTACTCAACATCTTTTTCACATTAATCAAAGAAACAGAGTATTTACAAAACAAAATTTCTTAGAACTGTACTGGAAATCTTTTTTGTATAAACGTTTGTACCAAAAATGATGAAGAGCCATCATTTCACATTTCATAGTCATAGGATTGAAGAAAAAAAAAGTATAGAGATAAATACTAACTAACCACCATCAATTTATTCTTCATTTTTTTTTCTGCACGTAAGGAATCATGCTGTTCCTGGGCGGTTTCCTCTATATCCTGAAAACCTGCAAAACGACACGTGGTGACGACGACCGCAGGGAACTTATCGACAATGCTTCCGACCAGCAGAATCAGGCCTAGTCCGTCATGTGACCTGACACACGATCATCCATTTGGAGCCATCGGGCAACGAGAGACGGCACGTTATTCAAGTGAATGAAATATCTAGTTGTGACAAAATGTGATGCACACTGTGGTTGATAGTCAAATTTGTAGCTAAAACCCACATCACTTTTGCATACACGTGTATTGTACTATGAAATAAATTATGTTAGGTTTAGTGTAAAGTGGACCACTGCAAGTTAAGGACATGTAAATGACAGTGGTGCATGATTTAACCCTTTGGCTACGGGAACTGGATGTGCCTGGTGTTAACGCTTTATGATTTTCAGAATCTCGAAGGCAACAAGTTAAATAAACTGATATGTGTTGTTATTCATCCAGGCGATGTAAGGTATCATAATTTATGTTGTTATGAATCAAAAAGTTGAACTTACTTGACAAGAAGTAGCAATATTTTGCCAATAAACTACTGGGCAATCTCACAATAAGTATATATACCCTTTTTATGTGACATTTAGATCCACAGTGCAATATTCTCGTAAAGAATAACGTTGTTTAGAATGATTCATTAGAAATATTTGCCCAAATGTCAGCTTCAAACATGCAGTCTATTTAGATTATTGCCATGGCGAAAATTTCATGTGAAGGTATGTAACATGGGGACAGACATTTATGGTACCAACATATGTAGGCCCATTTTTTTTAATCTTCAGTAGTCCACATTTTAAAGTACACTGTATGTACCTGAAATTGACCTTATATGAATAAAGAGACATAATTCTACCCCCAAGCTACTAATGAACACTGCATTATATAGTATTTTTAGAGTTGACACCAAAGGTATATAACATGGACAGACAAAAATGTCCCATCATTGTCATGTTTGTTCATCCATGATACGTACTTTCATTGTGAACTTTAGAAATGTTATAATGCAGTGTTTGTTATTAGGTTAGGGGTACATTTATGTCGTCTTATCCATATCAGGTCAGTTACATAGTAGAAAAGTGGGGTATTGCAGATTTAAAAAAATGGACATACATATATAGTACATAAATGTTTGTCCATATGTTACATAACTTCGCATGAAATTTTCATCATCAATAAGTTTTATAAACAGATTATGTATTTTGCAGCAATATATGTGCTTAGGTTATCTCTCACAAGAATACTTGTAGTGATGGCAAACCAATGAGATGAAACTGCACATGGGAAATATAAAATTACCTAATGCCCTAGGAAATGGTATAGTTACTGTGAGATTGCCCCTCTGGCTTGACCTGGTGGCTTTAACCCTCTTATTCCCAGGCAATGATGGGCTCGTGACGCCCCACCCAAAATTGAACATGTGGGACTATGGGGGTTAACGTAGAAAGCTAGTCCTTATGAAGGTGTGTCAAGGTGTGTTGACAAAGCTACCAGATCAAACCAGTAGTTTTTCAGCGAAATATGATTTCTGCAAAACAAGTAAGTTCATCTCTTTGTTTCATATTCAATAGTACAATTGAAATATTACATAACAAAAAATTGCATGTAAATGTTTAAAATGATATATTAAAAAAATATGTGCAAAATTTTGCCTTACATCCAGGTGGTACAATGTAGTCAGTCATATAGTTGTCAACTTGTTTTGTATTGTACTGTATATATTTATTACCCAAAATATTAAGACATTGGATTGAATATTTGCAATGCATGACAACTCTAAAAAAGGACACATTTTGGTAAATGGAACCAACACAAATAGCAAAGCTAAATTATGATGAATGTTTAATTTTCAATGATGCACTTTTACTTTTGATACTTTTTTTTCAATGAATGTATTAAATTAAAATGTACAAACTCCATAGACCTACACTAATGTATATAGGCATTTATGTTATGGGTGCCTCTAAGATGCACCATTTTCAATGTGTATACAGTGCACTCTCGATATAAAGAAGTCCTTGGGACCCATCAAATTTGTTCTTTATAACCAAATTTCTTTATATCAGGGTTGCCAAAACAATAAAATATAAAGGAAATCCAAGATATGGGACCAGAGATTTTACTTCTTATATAATGAAATTTTGTAATATATCAGTGTTCTTAATAACGAGAGTGCACTGTAGAAGTCTTTTATTGTTCACACATTACTCTAACAAGCCAAGTATAGTTTTAGGTAAATGGTAAAAAAAATATGAATATCTTTGACAATTATGTATATTAGTAGACCTGTATAGTGACTTATCAATGCCTGAAAATTACTTGCTCCTTAAACTATCCCATTCTATAAAACATTAACTCAAAATGTAAATGTCAGGCGGGCGGAGGGGGGGGGGGGGGGGGGGAGTGAACCCCGACATTGCCCATAGGTACATGTAATGTACATACTGCTACATACTCTCCAATAATGTAAACATCATAATTTGTCACTGTAAATAATTTTCAGTACATTTGATGTTGTTTTATGATGTCTGGTGTGGCAATAGAATACTTTGTGAAAGACTTACAAAAAATTGTCCTTATTGACCATAATTATACCTGGGCTTTAAGTGTAAATGTAATAAAAATGTTGTATGATAAATAATTTATTTTGTTATTTTGTTTACAATGGCCCGATTTTAGAACAAATCTCCTCATGAAGCAAGATGTATTTATTGGTCCATGCTACTAAAATGATGATCCATGGAATTGAATTTATCCTACAAATTTCTATTACCAAGTTAAAATAGCTTTCTGTATACCATGCAATGACCAGACAAAGTATTCATATTAGTTGCAATGCTGTCTGTATTTGAGAAAAAAACACAAATACAACACAAAAATTGGACAAAATAAGTGCATTCTAACACAAACGAGGCTTTCATGTCCATAACATTTATGTGTGCTATTTATCGAAGCACAAACACCTAGATTGTTGACAAATTTAATCTGTAAAATGTGTAAAATATGCAAACATATAAAAAATGAAATTTGTTGTTGGAGCTTGTTTTTTAAGACAGCTAAGCCAATTGTAATACATTTGAAAGATACACCTCAAATTATAGTTTTCATACACAACCAGTTTGGTTCCTTGAAAATGTTGTAAAATTTATAATTACATATTTCATTATTACTGCTTAATGTGATGGATACAACTAAGTCATTAATATGTGTATGAAATGGGAGGTAATTGAGAAATATAATAATAAAATATAATATAATAATATAATGAAATATAATCATATTTGTGAATACATGTACACATCTGTGCATAAAGCACAATCACATGTAATTGTCTTACCTAGAGAAAGTTACAGTATTGTTGTTTCTTCTGTTGATTGATTACAATATTTTCTGTGATTGCAAAATGAAATAATTTGTAAGTAAATGCCTATCATTTTTTAACAGATATGATTTACAAGCACATTTCTAAATCATATGATATAATACCAAATATTTTTCAGTTCATAAGTTCATGACAAAAATTGTAACAACACTCATTGATTCAAATTGGAACTCAGAACACACTTTGTTAATGATGAAATGTCGCAGACAATACTGTCATTTGTGCACAATTAACAGACCAATATTCAAAGTAGATTAATGCCACTTTGTTAGTAAATAACCATTATTGAAAATTTTTATTGTATAATAACAGCACATTATTGACGGTAGAATTTGATCTTCAATTTGTTAATGATGAAACTAAATGATGGTTTAGGTACTGCTTTGGTTAATGACATATGAGTTTTGCATTATTTATATTGATTTACTGATTGACTGATTTTTGTTTATCTGTATATCTGACAACCCTTTCTGATCTTGCCAGGTGCCACTATATGCTGAGCAAAGGAAACTTCATATATCAGAGATATAATGCATTTTAAAATTTCAACAATTGTTATTTATCATGTTAATATAAAAAAAAACTCAACTCATTTTATTTTACCTCAGTCACATTGTGGCCATAATATTGCTGGAATTTGTGAAAATTGCTATTTGTTTATTACTGTAGAAACTCTAATTCTCTTCCTCTTTCTTATTTAGTGTTATGTATCGTGCATTTTGTTTACATTTTTTTAAGTGCAGGGCCCCTTGGCAGAGCAGTTACTAAACTGGAAGGGCCACCCTGCTAAAAGAAGATGGAAATGAATAAATGAATGAATAAATAAATAAATAAATAAATAAATAAATAAATAAATAAATAAATAAATAAATAAATAAATAAATAAATAAATAAATAAATAAATAAATAAATAAATAAATAAATAAATAAGTGTTATATTTCTATTTTGGGATGGGGAGTTAATCAGGTAAAAGCCAAGTACAGACTCAACTGAAATATAAATTATGTGGAAAACTTGTGTAACATCAACCTATAGAGTACATACAAATTTTCTTCCTTTTTCATTTTAATATATTTGCATGGATTTTGTTTGCAGTCTTCCAGTTCTGTTTGCACATTAGATCTCAGTCTTAAGGATTATTTATTTCATTTTCAGGATGAAAAAGTGTTGCATTGACGGTGATTCCTGATTTCAGGCTCAAAGTAAGCCTGTCATCCGATCCGATACCATCCGAGATTTTCGGAGGTTTTGGCCCTAGGGACTAATCCGAGCCCATATCGGGATAACTTGATTGATGTCATTTCTCAGATAAATGGCAGGGTAAAAACAAATTTGCACCTTTCTGCTTGGATTTTGTACAGTGGGGAATTATTGGACCTTGCATTGACTTCTGTGTTGAGCTTTAGCAACTGCCAAATGTCACAAAACTTGAATCCCAGACTGACAACAAGCTGCAGAGATGAATGATCTCAGGATTACCATTTTGACCTGTACTATTTTAAGTAGGTCAGTGGACTTGTTTCCAGGCATACAGGTGAAAGGTCGTCAGGGTGAGGAATATTTTTATTGCTCTACAGCACCTCCCTAGACCTAGTGCAACATTGTGTGTACATAATGTTGTCAAGGCAGAAAGTGGTATTGTTGACAATCGAGAAAAGAGACAATCGAGAAATCCCGGTTAGCCTTGACATTGTATCCGAGACGAGACAATCCGAGCATGTGGCCTCAAGATAACAACCTTAGCTCAAAGCCTAAATTTAGGCCCAAGCCTGAGTAATTTTTTTTATTGGACCATATTTCAGTCATTTTTGTTTACAAAAATTCCTTGGTGAAGCTGATATTCAGGCCCTTTCATGAATCAGTACTGGCATCCCTGGATTGACTAAAAGTATAATTTATGTTGTCTGTAGTAGAGTCCCTTTATAGGAGCAAGGAGCTTGAGCTCCTTGATAGGAGAGTTGTGACATGAACGCCCTAACTTTTTGTGACACAAAAGGGTGTATGGATTCTTTCTATTCACAACACCAGGTACTCATTGCAATTGAATAGAATTGTTACGTAATGTTGCATTGTTTTGGAAACAAAATGGCATTAAAATCACAGGTTGTCAAACTCTCTATATAGTCTGTAGTATATCCAGACATTGTTTTTCTGTTATTCTCTCTTTTCATGCTTTTATAATTCTTGATGACGATGTTCTTTGTTTTCAGTCACTTTTACACTCTTTTGCTTAGAGGCTATTCTGCTTTTTCATATAATGTTGGTAGCTATACTCCGTAGTTGAGATGACATTTTCTGCTATTTATGTGCTTCCTGTCTTTACAGTATTACATGTAGTATCTGCCATATACCAGTCCCTATTAAGTCAGATCAGTGTGCATCTGATCAAATGTAGCATATATGTGATCGATCACCATGGTACCCTTGATTAACTCGCACATCTTATGAAACATAAACATAGAAAGAAAAATAATTTGGATGAAAAATATAAATATTCAAACTTTTGCAACATGTGAAGGTTGTAAAACTTTTGATTTTGAGGACACTTCACTTTCATACTTTATATCATAATAACAATATTTGGCATTTTCTTTACCTTTTGGTTGTGCGACTTTATCAGGGTATCGTGGTGACAGGTTACATATAACTATCTAGAAATAGATATATGACATAACTAAGTAAGCAGTGTTATGCTTTTCACTTAAATTTGGAAACTAGAAAGTGATATATTATTTTGTATAAGAGTAATAAATAGGCTTCATATACTGGTGCTATAGGGCAAGGTTTTCATTTTTTTTGTTGTAAATATAAAATATCCTGGTATTGTTTTTGTAATATTTTGTGTTTACAACTAATCATACTTTTGTTTGTTATCAGTGTACCAAATATATATAACGTATGTAATATAAATTTTGTGAATTTATTACATGTGTATTTCAAAGCAGAATTTGGACTTCACATTTTGGTTTACTAAGAAGTATAATACATGTATCTGCAGGGATATGTCAAAAGAAGGAAAGTCAGGAGTAAATGAAAGGATGAAATGTTCAGTTTGTGGTTCAAATATCACCAAACTAGTAGAGTATTCAGTACAGTGTGCATTACAGTGTTAATTACAGCATGTTGCTATGGTCAATCAAATGGAAAAAGATTGTCAAATATTATTGCTTTTTCTCTCATGCTTGTTTCAAAGGCACAGATGGCAATTATGCAAAAATGTCTATAAAATATATTGTATGATGATATATATATAATATGTATAGGGGTGAAAAATATTCTAAGAAATATTTATGAAGATTAGGGGCAGGATGTATGCCTTTGTTATAATTTTATAATGTGTAATACAATGCATAGACATGTACTCCTTTATGCACATTTTTTCCAGACTATAGGCTGTACTGTACTGTGAAATCTGCCATGGTTAGGTAGTGTGCATATTTTGAATCAGCTCATTACACTTCTCAATTAGAAAGTCATCATGTATCTCATAATAGAAAAACCATACCTTCGTGAAACAAGCATACTTGATATGTTACTCGTGGGTATTGATCTATGCTTGTGGTCAAATTGTGGGAAGAATACATATCATGATCTGATATTTCTGCTACACCTCCAGTTTTGTTGTGAAAAAAAATTAACCCGTACACCACTGGGTAACTTACCATTGTTTCTTGAAATATATACATGTATATCCCAAGCTTTAATTAATGTACTGCAATGTTACTATAATGTACTAAACTATATGTAACATGTATTTGTTGTATTAAATGAGAGGTACTATTGCTATTTTATTTGCTGCTGCAGCAGTCTTATGCTGTGTTATGGATTGTTTTGGATGAAATGCGTGGGGGGGGGGGGGGGAGGGTCATGATTATATTGCGTTAGGGTGGTTGAGACTCGATGTGAGCTCTATGTGATGTATGTATACTTATGTGTCCAAGTTCCATCTAGCATTACATGTTTGTGGAAGCGTAAAATTTTTCCAGTTAATAGTCATGTCCCTTTAATTGTTGATTACTAAAATGTATTGATATTTAGTGACTAATTTATGCTGTGACATATAATACATTGTTCTGTTGTTTGCCAATGTTTATTTATCATTATACTTGATATGCATTGTTTTAAAGTGTTATTAACTGAAATGAATATTTTGATTTATGAAATTATTGTAAAATTTTCGCTAAAATCCACATTATGGATAAACAATGTTCACCTCAACGACAACAAAAAATTATTTTGTGTATCAAAAAATAATCGAGTTCAAACCACTTACATTACGATACAAATGTTTATAAAACGGACTAATCAGACTTATAAACTGGAAGAAGAAAATCAGTGCAAATCAACATTTCTTGGAAATATATTAACTTTTTAAGTGATAGAGAATTATTATTGATAATGATTTATCAGAAGTGTAGAAAAAATCCATAATGCTACATTTAAAGTTATGCAGGAGTGGTTTGAACTCCCAAGGTTTTAATAACAAGCTCATGAAAGTGTGTACCAGTATACATGTTGTGGGCAACCTCTTTGCATTCTGAGTTTAAGGCATAACTTTCCAAGTTACATGAATAATATCACTTTGCTAGGTATCCCTTTTAACTTGTGTTATGATTTTTTTTGTCATGTCAAGTAGATACCAGAATTACGAACAAGTAGTATTTGTGACGTATAATATACGTAATATGAAATAATGGGGTTATGGGCCAGTACATAGCAAGTAGTAAATAAATGAGATGTGAACAAAAGTATTATATATAGAAAAATAATACATTTGTTTTTGTGTGTTTATTCTGTTGTCTGTTCAAATGCAATATGAATATAAATACACTGTACAACACAGTCTGCTTTGTACCCTTTTTCAGTTATCACAGATAATGAATTTGTCGTGTATGCACAATAATTCCAATACAATCATTCATAACGCAGTTTATTATTTCCCATGATATATCTTGCTACCATTTTGGTAATCAATATTTCTGAAGAATTGTGCAGAGGTTTGTAACCACACACACCTACACACAACATGAATCAACAAGCATGCCCCCCCCCCAAAAAAAAACACCCAAAACAGATCTGATACTGATTGTGATAGAAAATGTACACAGCAAAAACTTGAATTCCGTTTTGCAAAGGTCAATTCCATGAATTTTCACATGAAAAGTATAAGAACCAAACAGATTTTCCGTTTGATTTACCGGTAAAACGGAAAAGCACTGTTCCTACATGCAGGAGTTTGCTCTGGCAACAATTACATACACAATCCCAACCTCACCCCTAACCATAACCATAACCATAACCCTGTTCTGAGCTGGAAACCCAATGAAAACTCTAAACTTAACCCTTCGTCGTCTGAGATATTGTCACCGGAGCAACTGTCTTGGAGCAAATGTTGGGTGACCAACAAATTATGTATGTAAGGAGTTCATCAATTCCCATGAATGTATGTTACCATGGTAATTGCAAGTTTAATTACAATCTGCCATCACCACAACAACCAGAAAACACAGCTCCAGCAGAGCTTTTGAGGTAGAGTCGTAATAAAAAGGGGAAAAAATTGTGAACACAAATTCTTAATATATCACATTTATTCAAAGTTCTAATATATTTGTACATTGGATGGAATAATACAATGAAGGCACATAATTAGACAAGAATAACAGATTTATAACAGGCACAGAAAATTTGAGGTTATACTTTCAAGGTGTACTTTGTTAATGTATTTTCATAAGAAGCATTATACGACTTTTGTATTGCTGGAATGGCACACTTGATACAGTAGACTCTCATTATAACGAATGTCTTGGGACCAGGACAATTAGTTTGTTATATCAGGGTTGCAGAAAAAGAATAAAATACAAAGAAAATATTAACTTTGGGACTGGAGAATTGGTTAGTTATAATAACATTTTGTCATATCAGTGTTCGTTATAAAGAGAGTCCACTGTATAGCAAATATAAATACAGTTAGGCTGGTTAATAAATTGAATGAAATTCAGGTCTTTCGACCTACATGTATATGTGATCCCTGCAATACAGCTTTTAATTTCACAAATGAAATACCTTTATCTTACACAAATGTTACCAACTTATCATCATTAAAATATAGCATACAGTTGTCTGCATACTTAGTGACATGAAAAAAGTATGAAGATCTGACAGTAGCACACATTCAAAAGTATGAATAAGGGTAAATTAACCCACTGAAGACGGTTTGATTTTGTTTTAACATGCATGTCCCATAGACCCCCCCTCCCAACAAGATATCTTGTGTCTAGTCTTCAACGGGGTCAATACTAAATTCTGACAAAATAAAACCTAATTGTGTAATTATTAATATCCATATTCAACCAAAATTCAAATTACCATACCTATAAGGCATGATGCAAGCAATCCAAAACAATTATTACTTTCAGAAAAAAACCTTTGTCAGCAGAGGCTCGACATAATTTAATTCATATAAAAAAAAATTGATGTAGCAAGGTATCCATGCTGACAATGTACTACTTTCTCACAAAATGGGAAGTGCTTCCCAAAAAGTAAAAACAAATAACTGTAAGAAGGATAAGGAATGATAACGCTTCATTATACATAATAACTTTTCTTATCTGTTTATAACGCGGTGATATGATAACTAGCAACTAGACTGGAGGTTGTTATTGCTTTTTCAAGACCACTTCATTTAATCAAAGATTTATTTTTCTTGGTCCCATGAAAGACACTGAGGAAGTTTTTGTAAAGTTATAACCAGAATGACAGTACAATCATTTCGTAGACCCAATAAACCGTTCAAATCATGTAGCACCACAAGCCAACGTTCCTCCACTTCTGAGACAATTGAAACTTATTTCATTTTATATATATTTATTTGAAATTAGATAAATTTACCCCATATTTCATGGCTTGCATATAAATAAAAGAATAGAAAACAGGAAGTGTATACAGACATTTTAACAAATTCTAGGAATCACAAATACATCAAATTGTGACTTCAAAGTATTTCCATGGAGTCATGTGACTTTTGTCAACTTTTAAGTTCAGTCCTTTTGTCGTAGTTCCAAATCTTGGAAGAATACAATATTGGATGTGTATGTACACATTTTAACAAACTCTCGGAATCACAAATACATTAAATTGTGTGGAAAAACTGTGACTTCAAAGTATTTCCGTAAAGTCACGTCAACTTTTATATTTAGTCCTTTTTATTAACATCTCGTCTTTATCTATCTAGGGCAACTTTATCTTTATCCTTCAGCTGCATCTCGCGGAATCTTTCCTGGTTCTTCTTCAGGATTTGGTTGATGCAGTACTCGCTCTCCTGTCCCACCTCAGTGAGTCGTAGGTCCAAATCTCGGACGGTGTTATTTTCCTCCATCCCTTCCTGCAGCTGCTTGCCACCATCCTGTGGTGCAGAAAAAAAACGGTTGGCAAAAATGCAATTACCACAGCCCAACAAAAATTTCTGTAAAATGACTGATTTCTAATCCATCGCAGCTCCTTGATCATTTCCCACAGAATGACAGAGCAGAATCCAAACCATCACAGTAAAAAAAGTTCATTTTTTTTAAAGTTAACTCTTTGACATATTAGTTATTTGTATCGTTTACCCAATTATGTTCTATGTATGTATGTATGTATGTATGTATGTATGTATGTATGTATGTATGTATGTATGTATCCATCTCTATCTATCTAAATATCTACATTTCTCTATCTATCTATCTATCTATCTATCCATCTCTATCTTTCTAAATATCTATCTATCTATCTATCTATCTATCTATCTATCCATCTCTATCTATCTAAATATCTATCTATCTATCTATCTATCTGCTACGGTTGGACTCTATCAAAATCTAACTTAGTAGGCGAAAGCTACATCCAGTGTCTGAAACTTAGACTACCATCACAAAATACAACTTGAGCAACGGCCCAATTTCAAATCATTTATCGTATTTCAAAAATTGTATAGCCTATAAATCCTAGACTTTAAATACTGCCTTTTATGTACCTATCTTTAGTTGGATCAAATCTGAGCAAAAACACAGTCTTTAAAGGCAACGTCTACCTTGACGTCAAGTTGGTTTTAATAAAACCAGAACAATGAAAGAAACATATTAATGACAGTTTGGCGAAAATCCACCAAAGAATAGCAGAGTTAAGAACTTTCAACTTTGTGACGTCATATATGAGCAGCTCCTGGTCATGTAATATTAATTCAATAAATTAACACTTTTTATTGGCTCATGATAATTGAACGTTGTTTTTTCATAGAAGCAAGTATGAAATGTTTCTAATTATATATTGAATGCACAGGTAACATCATTTTCAATTTTCTGAGAAAATGGTGCTTAATGGAATGTGTATTACATGACAATGGGGGAGCTGCTCACATGTGACTTCACAAATTTGAAACTTTGAAAGTTCATAAATCTGCTATTCTGTGGGGGATTTTCGCGAAACTTTCATTAATATGTTTCTCTCAAAGTTCTACTTTTATTAAAACCAACATGAAGTCAGGGTGAACCTTGCCTTTAACAGAAAAAAAAAGTCCACAAGCTGAAAGCAAGTATTGCACCAGACATCAAACAAACAATACGAACGAAAGCAAAATGATATTGATCTCACCTGACCCAGTCTCGTTGCAAGACACGTCGATACTCGTTACCGTGGTGTTGTGGATGACGACCTGAGAGAGGGCGGCGGCCGTGGGCTCGCTCAGCTCATTGCTACCGATGTTGATGGATTCCAGGGTGGAGTTCTTCATGAGGGCTCTACATAATGCCTGCCCACCTGGAACAAGTACACAAACAAATGATCAATTATTTCGGGCACAAGGAGGCATAAATACCTTAACTGCATACCAGGGTCGGAATTAAATTTTATTTTTTGAGGGCGATTTTATTAAAGCCTTGGGGCTATTTTTTTAATTTTGGGGGGCTATTTTTCTATGACTGGGGCTACTTTTTCATTGCACATCAGAATTTGAAGAATGCAATGAAAGATTGCCAATGTTTTAGCCAGTGCTTCATCCATAAAAGCAACCATTTAATTCATTTTTGTTTCAATGCCATAATAAAAAATGTGAAGATTTTCGTAGCAAATCTGAGGGCGATTCTGAAGGAAATTGTCGCCCCAAAGAATCGGGTTTGGGGGATTTTAGGGGGCGATTCGCCCGTCACCCTGGGTTATTTCCTATGCTGCTGCATACAGATTAACTGTTTGATTGCCAATGTCATGTTATCACACTTTTGATAGCTTGCCGATGCCACGTTGTCACGTTTTCCGGTGGCTTGCCAGTGTCATTTTTACACGCTAATTTGGATATCTATTGTGCAGTCACCAAATACCCCTGGCACTGGGGGCATTAAGGGTTTGCACAAAGCCTAAGGAAGCACAGTACTGTGGCACTGTAACCTTTGGAAGGGGGCATAATACGGGAAAAAAAACTCATCAAACTAAGTATTTTGTACATAAACACATATACTGTCAGTTGGATGGCATTACATTATATCTCAATTTTTGGTGAAAATGGTCTATGAACCCAGATTTTTTCCTGTCTAAATCTTGTATCACAATCTCAAAAGATAAAGCCATGGTGGCAACAAAATCCCATTTATTCCAGCATTATAGCAGCCATATTTTTTAGTTCTCCTGAATATTTGACATTTTTGAGTGATATGTAGAATCTCTTTTCACATCAACACAGAAAAGAAAACTAAATATTAACCTAGTGTTTTCACTTCAGATAAGACATGATTACTACATTGATTGACGCGATTAAGTTAGGTGATAACAATCTTAACTGCAGTAATACATGTGACTGGAAATACAAGCAGTTAAAATGGGCAATATAGATCTACTTATATTTTGATTTATCATTGCATTTGCGTGAATAATCCCAAAACTTCAGCTCACTACGAGAGTGGTCTATAATCACAACTTAATATGGGAAATAATCACAAACATAATACACATTTTAATCATAAACACTGAACTGTTTACTTAGTTTCAAATCATAACTCAATTATTACAGTATCAGCAATTCCACAACTTAAAATGAATACCATTCTACATGTTATCCTCTTTTTGCATATGCATCAAATACAAGAAAATATTATAGAAAATGGAGACTTTTTGAAATAAGACAAATATTACTGCAAGCATTATTGCAGCAAAAAAGAAATCATGAAAGTTAATGCTGATGAAGGGTTGAAAAATGAACCAAAAAAATCAATGTATTAAATGTTCACTCATCCTCAATAGGTCAATTCATAAAAGTGAACATTTAATACTTTAATGTGTCGTTAATTTTTCAACCCTAAACTAATGTAACATGAGAGCAAAATATCATTAACTGCTTTTTGACACAATACCATGTAAGTACTATAGTCGGGTAGTACTTTAATTCTGCTCAACGTCATCATACCTTCATCCCCCATCCTGTTTAGCCTCAGGTTGAGTTCCTTTAGTGTCGTGTTCTTGCCCAGGGCATGTCCGATGGCCGCTGCCCCAGCAGACCTGACGCGGTTATTCGACAAGTCCAGCTTGGTCAGTTTACAGTGGCCGTTCAGAAATTTGCCTATTGCCCTCGCTCCGTGATCGCCGATGATGTTGTGCGACAGATCAAGTTCCTCCAGACTGGGGTGGTCCAGTATGTGAGCTATGAGCACCCTGGCCTTGTCGTCGTCCACCTTGCTCGCGCTGAAGCTTCGGAAACGTTTTAGGTGGTTACAACTCTTGATGCACTTGGAGAGGAGCATTGCAGTCCCTGGCGTAAACTGGAAGAGGTTCCACTCGAAGTTCATGCCGCAATCGCGGACGCCGTACGTGACCCGCAGCTCTTCGAGGAGCGGGAGCTTGGCCGCGTGTCCGAGAATTATCAAAGTGCGTCCATGAGGGCCGTCTCCATCCCCGCGTCGCTCCCAGGCCATCCGACATATCGTCCATCGATCTTTACGCGTTTCTTCCTCACCGAGAGGAAGCAACCTGCGCTTGATGTTCAGTTTTTCAACGTACGGCTAGCGCACAGCGCAAGCTGTGTTCAATCTAGCCGTCAATCATGTCGAAAGGTTCGGGCCAACAAAGTGTTCGATGCATCTTTCGAGGTGCGTTTCGAAGAATCATCGCTTCAGCTGCCTGACCGTACTTGGCAACTTTCGCACACTTCGTTGTCCCGCCTTACATCTCCCCTCTCCCAGTAGCCTTCGTCGAGCACGAGGTGAGCGACGACTTTCAGCGGTAGATCGACTGAGATTTTTTCCAGGACTTTAGCTTTGTACTTTGGTAATAACTCATCAAGCTTTGGATGTTCTGTGAAAAAAGAATAATTTACATTTGCATCATTTTTGTAAAGATGATGAGTACTTACTGTGCAAGATTAATCAAAAACAGTATATCATTTTTACACAATTATGCTGACAAAAATACTAATTTAGAGACGAGTTTAAGAAACATTGTTAATGCATAACAAGAAAACTATATTTTTAACTACCGATCTTGTTATTATTTGGTGTTTTTTAGTTGAACTTTCTCCACATGACCATACAAATGTTGTTAGCTTTCAACTGGAAGGCAGGGAAATTTAGAAACTCATGAGAGATTTTCCATCATCAACCAGTATTCTGGTTACCTAAAAAAAAACTGCTCACAACAATTAGTTTGTAAAACATTTTTAAGTATGATCTGAAAGGGGAAGAAAAAAAATCTGGGGTTTTGCTTTCTCCGGATTGGTCTATCTACAATGTCAACACAATATTCAACAGGTTTATTCAATAATTTGTCTTCTCATACCCACATATGTGCAATATCATTTTCACAAAACAAGTTAACAGTGCAAGTGCAATATATTAGGAAGGTAAATTCAGTAACAGGTATTTTCCTATTGAATATAGAACTTGTAAATAGACTTCAATTCCCACTTGTCTCAGTGGGCTTTGATGATGAATACAGCTTACTTTGATTTGATAAATCCTATTTCACCAAGAAATGAAAACATAAAAAGTAGCATTTCTGAATGTATCAATGGAATAATTTCAACTTACATGAAAAAAAATCTGAATTACTTCTTTAGTTCAGGTTCAAAACAGTTGTATTTGATGCACCATGCCATACCCCGGGGTACCACGTTGTGCAGCGCCCTCTTGCGTT
>JZLH01S0191452.1:113866-131752 GCA_001188425.1 Eucidaris tribuloides | reverse complement strand
ATTGGTTGTCTTTTGTGGTGTTAGTTGGTTTGTTGCATCTGTGAATGTTTTCTGTTCACTGCGTGTGTTTCCCTGCTAGACCCACCGGGCCTGCAAGACAGATCCTGCTGGTGTTCGTTTTCGTACGCTATGTCATCTACTACTGCTCGTCATGTCGATGCCACTGTGCAATCGCGTCGGGTTGGCTCTGTCTGGTTTGTTGCAAGTTTTTTTTTACTGTTTCAGTTGTCGTTTCGTAGCATATTTGTCCTTCGGTCACAATTTCTTGTAATTCTGGTTACAATTTCGAGTTTTTCCCTTCGAAATGTGGAAACTTTTGACGGAAAAATAGCGTTTCTTTTCCGTATCTTTTCCCTGCCCTGCATTGTTAAATTCCTTTCAATTATATTTCAATCTTTTGAACAGTTTCGACTTTCGCAGATAACAAAAACTGTTTTGAAAGATGGCAAAAATTTTTTTTATAATAACGTTAGAACTAGAAGTCCTATTAAAATTTTAAAAAATTGAGGGGCCCGGACCCGGTACTGGTAGGGATGACCCCCCCCCCCCCCCGAAAAAAAAATGAGAGGGGGACATGTCCCCCTACCCCGTCCACACTGGAATCGCCGCCAATGTTTACGTGGACACATGTAATTGCGCGCTTGCCTTGGTGCTTGCTTCTATCTATTCTATTTGTCTTTCATTGTTCAAACAGAACTTGTGAATGTGATGTTAGATGTAACGTTAGAGTGATTTCTGGATATAAAACCTAATTCTAACATTAAACTTTTCTTTTTAGGTCTAATATTACGGGACTTAAAAGTGAAAATAAGATGGCCTCTGAAGAAGATGGAAAGGAAGCAAAAAGTACTATTGGGCAGTGGTGTGATCAGCTGGGAATATGTGAGAAAGTTGTAGGGGATATTTTGACAGGAAGAGATGTCGAAGGAGACAGGGTTAGACTGAATAGAACACATCTTGTGAACGGTGTGGTGGTGGAGTTGCGGCAGTGGCTATGGAAGCAGAATTATAACTGGAGAATGAGGAAGCTGACCAATTTGATATGTGCGCTATTTGACATTAATATAGACGGCATTGGTGCTGAACAGTTCGATGAAAGACTCACAAGGTGCTTGAAAAGACATGCCGATTTGAGCAAACGCAAGTCTAGTCAAAGTTTTGCATGTGTGGAGGAGTTCATGTGCAAAGTATTCCCAACAGATCACCTGGTGAGAAGGGAGCAAGAGGAAGTGACCAAGTCTGAAGGTGGTGATGAATTTAAAGCTACAGGGCACGAGACTGAGCAAATTAATCTGATGAGGGCAGCATTGCAGGCAAGATTACAGAGCGTTAACGATGAGAGGGCATTGCTCCAGGCAAGACTACAGAG
Source organism: Eucidaris tribuloides (assembly GCA_001188425.1). NCBI lineage: Eukaryota > Metazoa > Echinodermata > Echinoidea > Cidaroida > Cidaridae > Eucidaris > Eucidaris tribuloides. The sequence continues at coordinate 130,383 of JZLH01S0191452.1, read as the reverse complement.
TGTAAAAACTGAGAATGAAAAACTGAAAAGTGAGCGTGACAGTGTGAAAGACAAGTGGAAAGGGGAAGTGGGCAGGATCCGTGTGATGAAACGAGAGTTGCAGAAAGAGAAGAAAGTGCACAATGAACTGAGAGAGAAGTATGAAGTCCTGGTGCAGAGTGTCGAGCGTCTCAATTGCTCTGTAAGGGCTAATGCACAAGCGAGGAGCAGAGCCAATTACTACATGCTTTTGTGGAAGCAGAAGTGTAGAAACGAAGAGGACATGAAACGTGAATTGAATTTGTGTAGGGAGAGGGTGAAGATAGCGATGGATACGTCTGCTACATTGAAACGTAATGAGCAATTAGAGCGTGAATTGCAGGCACTGACAACTGAATTGGAGGATGCTAGAAATGACAATGATGCTCTGTATTGGGGGTTGGAAAAAGAGAAGCAGAAACACTCGGAGGATGGTGCAAAAAGTGAACAGAAGTTGACTAAAATTCGCAGGGAAAAGAAAATTATACAGAGCCGCGTACGTTACTTGACAACAAAAATGAAACGTGTAAAGTCGGAAAGAAAGCTGGAAAGAAAGCGTTTCATGGAGGAAATGAAAGTTCACCGTGTCAGGAAAGCGGACTTGAAGCAACTTGAGAGAGAGGTGCAGGATCTGGAAGAGACGGGCTTCAGGGAAATGGCTCTCAAGGGTAGCAAAGGTTACAATGATCAAGTACGAGGGGTCTATCGACACCTGATGCAGAAGTGCGGTGTGAGTGCACGCAAGTGCGAAAGCGTGGTGAGGAGCGTGGTCGAAGGTTTAACGGGGAGAGAAGTTGGCCGTTTACCCAAAAAGGATTTTGCTGCCAGTTTGCGTTCAGGAAGACAAAACCTGTCCCAGAAAAAGTTGGCAAAGAGTCCTGCTGACGATCCAGATACAACACTTTCCAGTGATGGTGCCATTGCTAAGAAACCTGACATGGCACATAGCAGTGAGGATACAACCGCTAATAAACGTTACACGACACGTTCCAGTGATGGGACGATTGCTAGGAAGCGGTATATGATTGATGGGGTAATTGCTGATGCACCCGATGTGACACATTCCGTGGTTGTTGCAATTGCTGATGATCCCGACGTGACAAGTTCCACCGATGAGACAATTGGTGAGAAACCTTTCATCACACCTGCCAGTGAGGATACAACTGCTAGTAAATGTGACGTGATTGGTTCCAGTGATGGGACAGTTGCTGATAAACGCTACAAGACGCGTTTCAGTGATGGGACGATTACTAGGAAGCGTTACATGATTGATGGGACAATTGCTGGTGAACCCGATGTGACGCATTCCATGGTTGGTGCAATTGCTCATGATTCCGATAAGACAATCGGTCAGAAATATTACATCAATCTTTCCAGTGATGGGACAATTGCTAAGAAACGTTACAGCACGCCTTCCCGTGATGGGACAATTGCTAAGAAAAGTGACGTGACACATTCTGTGGTCGGCACGATTGCCGATGATCCCGACTTGACAAATTCCAGTGATAGGTCAATTGCAGATGAGGCAGATGAATCCGATATGACAGATTCCAGTAATGGTTCAATTGCCGATGATCTCGATATTACAAATTTGAGCGATGGCTCAAGTGATGATAATCCTGAAATGCCACAGTCTGGTGATGGTACATGCAGAAATTCTAGTGGCCATTGGCTATTACATTAACAAAATGTGGTTGCCAGACTATTGACTAGAATGGCTAATGAAATGGTTGCCAACAAAGCAGAAAAAAATTTTCATTTCACAGAATATGGAATGAGGATTTGTTAGGTAACTAGCTCTCAAGGAATGTGTGACAGTAAGCCTTCCTGATGCTGTCCCCAGGTTTCGGCGGTGGGCCTAGCCTTTGGTCAACCAAGACCATCATGCCGGGCAGCTACTGAGCAACTGGTGATCTCTTTTTTCTAGAAATTTGGTAAACTTATATCAAATGATATCACCAGGTAACCTTGTCACCGTGAGTGTATAGGTACATCTGTAAATTGTACATAAACTGCGAGTTAAACACACTATGAAAGTATGAAAGGAACAATGTATCAAGATCACTGGATGCCATTAGTTGTGAGTTTAATCTGTGAGCATAAATGTGGTAATAATGATTATTCATATTTGAAAAAAAATTGTAATGCATATTTCTAAAATAGAAAACATTTTGCTGTTATTTGTCTTTTAATAACAATTAGATACCATTTCAAAACATTTGTATGCAGTAAATTAGTGTTTCATACTTCATTGTTTTGTGTTCCTATATGGCATGAAAGAAAATGGATTTGTTTGTCAAATGTACATCAACCAGAAGGTCATAGCCAAAGTAACATACACTCTATCAGTGTATGAATTTGGATGTTTTACAAATTGTATGTAGACTGCTGCTGAGAATATCAACCTGTAAGCATTTCGCAGTGCTGTAATTTGCAGACTCAACAGGGAGTGCATGTAGGAACTCTGAGCATTAGCGATAGTGTGCTACATTACATCATGGTACAAAAAATTGGCTACAGTGAATCTCCTGTTTTAACATACTTTTGTTCACTATATTGCACATAATTTTGGTGCAAGACTTTTGTAGATGGTATGTTGTTGCTGTTCAGAGCAGGTCTGACCTTTAGAAATTGTTATTTGTTACACTATATTGTACCAGCAGGGTACAGAAACTTGGTTGCAGTGAACCCCCCAGTTTGAACATATTTTTTTTGTTAAACTTCCATGGCACAGAATCTGGATACAAGAGTTGTTCTTGTTGTTGAGACTTGAGAGGCACTCTGAGATTTAGCAATTGTTAATTGTGTATGTTGTTCTTGTAAGGTACTGAAACCCAGTTACCTTGAACCTTGCGTTTGAACTCACCCTTTTTTGTGGTGAACTACACTGCACAGACTCAGATTCTAGTGCAAGACTTTTGTAGATTGTATGGTTTTGCTGTTTGGTTTTATAATTGGCATTTTTCATTCAAGTAGGATTATTTCTCTTTTTCCAGTTTGTGGTTGATAGAATTAAGCATTCAACATGTTGTTTTTTCCTACTTTTTGGGCAAATTTTGTATTGTACAGAGTTGTAAATGATGTTTGAAAGAACACTAAAAACATGGATGAGGAAATTAGAAATATTTCCAATGTTAATACATTTTCTTCAAAGAATTCATGACTTTTTGAAACCTTTATGAAATACATGCTTTTCTTGAAAGGAAAAGATACAATGTACATTTACTAGCGTGTGCTTTTTGTGCAAAAACAGGAGAAACAAATAGGTTGTATATGTACAGTGAAAAAGAATGACTTAGCACAAGAACAGTACCATTGATTCTGACTTGTGACAAGAGAAGAGATGTTGTTCCGACAAAATGTTGATTGCAAAATTAAGTAAAACCAGAATTATCTTGTGACGAATTGAACAAATGTAAATTCTGAGCATTTCTACAGCTCTTGGTATTGATGTGGCTTCAAACATAAAACAAATGAACTGTGCATTGAAAGCTAACTGATCTTCTGTGGCCATTGGCTTTGATATTTCATTTTATGATTATGCTGATAAGTGATCCAGACAGAAACAATTCTGATTATCTTCAATATTCTGTCATAATACCTATTACACTTTCATGATAACAAAGTGGTAAATACATACACAGGTTTAGTTAATTAATAGCTTGATCTGAAACTCAAACAGTGATCATTTTGAATGTTTGTCATTTTCACAAGATAATCTTAAATTTATAGATCCAAAGTCGTAGTGAATAAAGTTACACTTCACATTTCTTTACAGTGTTTTGAAAAGGTATGAAAAAAAGCTCACACGGGACAAATGTCTATGTTCTCTACTCAAAGTAGAATGATTCACTCAAAAATCACGACACAGTCACAGGAACTAACTCCTCGCCTGATCCTACGGGGTGAAAAGAGGGCTTAGGCAGGGCCTTGGGGGCAGTTCCCAAGTGCGCTCAACTAGGATTACTACATCTCACACTCTTTTGAATTGGACTGAGAGTGAATACATTTTTCACAAACTTGACTTGATATAATTCATAAGTTATAAATGATAAGAATTTGAATAATACAAAGAAAAGATGGGATACAGGTATGTGATATTTAGTTCTTGTCTGTCACATGCATATTCTTGAAAGGGGGCCTGTAGGTGTAAAATTTAATGTGTTCCCTCCATATATTCATTTAGGAGGAGCAGTTGGTATGATGAGGTGATTGCATTGCTGTTTTGAAGTATCAATATCACATAATTACTCATTTCTACATTGCTTGCTCTTACAGGAACTGAATTCAACTGTTTGAATCATGAATCGTCGACCCAAGCCCGGTGAGACGGAAGAGGACCTCCTCAGACTTCAGGAACAATTTTTGGCTGACAAAACGACCCCTGCTGCATCGGTCAAGAGAGCCGACAAGCGAAAAGCATCGGACAGTACCAGTTCCGGGTCAAGTACTTCCCGTCAGCAGGCCGAGTCCGTGAAGGTTACCAAGGATGTTGTTACACTTCCAGGTTTGTAACGAGCTGTAAACAAAACATCAAATGTGACCTGACACCACGATACCCTGATAAAGTCGCACAACCCAAAAGTAAGGAAAGTAACCAAATATTGTCATAATATGTGATATAAAGTATGAAAGTAAAGTCTCATAAAAAATCAAAAGTTTTGTGACCTTCACATGTTACAAAAGTTTGAATATGTGTATTTTTCATCCAAAGTATATTTCTTTTTATTATGTTTATGTTTCATAAGATGTGAAATTTTATCGGGGTATTGTGGTGACAGGTCACAAATAGATTATTTAAAGGCTGGGCATCTCATTTGCATGCCTAGAAATTAACATTGTGTAAATACGCTGACATATAGAAGAAAATACCATTTAAAGGTAGTGGATCTCATTTGCAAACATCCCTACAGACCAGGAAAAGATAACCCATGCCTTAGGCTAATGATGAAGGGCATGTCTGTGAAATCTGGGGGTCAGTAATTACCTAGAATTTAAAATAAGCGAAAGAAAAACAGTAGCCGTTTAGTGTACGTTCTATGGCAGGAATTTCTTCCTCATGAGAAAAAAAAATCCCCAAATCAGATTCTAACCGTCACTATAATTCCACTAAAACTGAGTTTCTAGCTTCAATATTTTGCTAAAGGTTCCCAGATGGTGTTTTCTTCTAAATGCCATTGTATTTACACAATATTAATTTTTAGGCATGCAAAAAAGGTGCCCGGCCTTTGAGTTGACCCTTGACAGTGGTCCTTTAGTAACATTGGCCATTTGGGGAATGGATCGTGAATTTTGAGAAATATGTGGCGAATCCTGGTGTTACACTGTGGTCACTTCTCTGTAAATGTCAACCACCAGGAATACATGTATAGAAATCCTGTAATTATGATATCCTTCATTTATTTTCTTTCGAATTAGGGTTACCCCCAACAGTACCAACAATGGAACATGGCCCATCAACACATCCACAGAAAAGATCAAGATTCAAGGCCAAGAAACAAGCAGCATCTTCGAGTGTAAGTATACTGTTATCATCAGGGTTGTCACCAGAGTGATTTTAGAACCAGGTAAAAAGTGATTGGGAAGCATAGCATGCGGAGATATCCCCCCTTTCGACTGGGGGTCCAGGGGCCCGCTTATTGAATAATCACTCAATTACACAGATATCTAAGAATTGTATTCAGTTGGAGTAAGAAATTTGTGTCGAGCGGCAAGGCTGAAAGTTACTGTGAGTACCGGGCAGAGATTTTGAGAGCAGGGTAGCTCCGCCCGGTGCCGCCCGATGTGGTGACAACACTGGTTATCATATCCTCTGAATTCCATTTGTTTGGCGATGGCATGAATGTTGATTGCCATTAAAAGTAAAGATGAAGTTTAACTACTCCATCTAATGTGTAGTTTTAACTCATTCAATATTAGAGCCTGTCCAGAGTAAAATAATCACTACAAATTTGCTTTCTCATCAAATCGGCAACATACTGGAATAGTCAATTATATGGGTATTAAATGATGTGTCAAAAATTCGCCAAATGAATTAATTGTTTATTGGTGAAATTTTTAAGATCTTATTTTTCTTGTGAAATTTAAGACTAAAAATAATTTTTTATTGAATATCTTTCACTTTTAAATGACATAAAAAAGAAAACACGTCCGTAAAATATGTTTCTCAATTAGTTCAATATATCACCCACTAACAAAGTGGAACAACCCAAAGCCTCATCACAACAACAGCCGTTGCCAATTTGATAAGTTTATGAATATTCTAGTTAAATCTCATTTAAAAATTCATAACAAAATGAATATTCTTTATGACATCGTAGCATCCAGTTCATTGAATAGCTGATATTTTTCTCTACTTTAGCATATTCATTAGATGGGGTTAATACAGCCACATTCCAAGATAAAAAGGCAAACCACAAATATGTGGTCCTAGTATTGAATGGGTTAAAACAACCAGTGTATAGACTGTCAAAGGGGCCCAAAATGTCCACTGTAACTATTCCCTTGAGAGTATTCCAAGCCATTTCTACCCAAACTTTGGATTTGATTCCTTTTATTCTATTAAAATGAGTTTAACCTGTTTGACTCTTCAATTTACCATGCATTCTCCATAGGCCCCAGCCTGAGATATCTCATTCTTAGTCTCTGATGGGATAAGTCTGTAACGTTTGGTCAAAATCATTGCAGCTTCGATATTTAAAATGGATTATGTAATTAACACATTTCAATGATAGCTGCAAAGTGAATTTTATTTGTATTTCCAGTGTTTTCACAATGTCTTTTGCAAAAATACTTTTTTTTTCTTCATATTATATTCGCACATTTGCTCAGTTTTGTGCAAAGGTAATTTGTTGAAGTTCTTGCATATATCTATTGGGTACTGGTCTTAGATAATTTTATTTTTCATGTTTATAGACCACTACGTCTGGTCCATTTTCTGGACAAAGGATGACCTTTGACCTTGATGCTGACGATGACCCTGAGGCAGCTATGGACAGTAAGTATCAATAAAAGTCATTAGCTCATCTGGCCCGAAGGGCTCGATGAGCTTATGCCATGGCGTGGCGTCCGGCGTCCGTCCGTCCGTCCGTCCACAGTTTTGAAAATGTTTCTTCTACGTCATTTCTCAACCGATTTTGAGTCTGATTGTTTTATATGATAGGGCTAGGGTGGGGGATTTAAAACTTCTACACAGAATCGTGAATTCATTATATATGTTAATTTATGCAAATTTATTCGAAATCACAAAAAAAAATGCTTCTTCTCCTTCATTTCTCACCGATTTTGATTGTGATTGCTTTATTTGATAGGGCTGAGTTATGCAGCATTAAAACTTCTACACAGAATTGAAATTATACTCCATTAATTAATTATGGTAATTTATACAAATTTTATTCCAAAAAATAACAAAAATTGCTTTCTCCCACATTTTCTTGACCGATTTTCATTTTGTTTGTTTGATCTGATAGGACTAGGGGTGGCTTAAGACTTCTACACAAAATTTTGAAATAATCAATGTATGCAAATTTAAAATTAATCAATTATCGCAAATTTATGCAAATTTTTCGAAATCACAAAAAATTGCTTGCTCCTTCATTTCTAACGATTTGATTGTGATTGCTTTATTTGGTAGGGCTGAGTTATGCACATTAAACTTCTACACAGAATTTTGAAATTATACTCCATTAATTATGGTAATTTATGCAAATTTATTCCAAAAATAACAAAAACTGCTTCTTCCACATTTCTTGACCGATTTTCATTCTGTTTGTTTGATCTGATAGGGCTAGGTGGGGGCTTCAAGACTTTTACACAAAATTTTGAAATTAATCAATTATGCAAATTTAAAATTAATCAATTATGCAAATTTATGCAAATTTATTTCAAAATCACAAATAAAATCCCCCAAAATGCTTCTTCTCATTCATTTCTCAACCAATTTTGATTAAGTTTGCTTTATCTGGTAGAGCTAAGCTTGGTACACTAAACTTCTACCCAGAATTTTTAACTGTTGCTCCATTAATTATGGTAATTTATGCAGATTTATTCCAAAAATAAAAAATTTAATTCAGCTCTTATTCATATCAAGTACCTTTTAATTTGGTTCCACTTCAAATGTGTTTTTTCCAACAACAAAAATCAGTATGGAGCCCCGGAAAGGGATCCCGGGGTGCAATCATATATAATTCATGTAGTTATTATTATTTTTCTTTATTATTATTTGATTTTTTTTCATGTCCCTTCCGGGGCATGAAACTAATATTTTTCTGACTCTAATTTTTTTATATTCATGTCCCTTCCGGGACATCAAATTTTAATTTTTTGACCAGTATAAAATTGTACCACATGAAATTTCGGATATATGATGTTGCGAGATGCCGGATGAGCGCTACGTCATTGACGTTTTCTAGTTTTTGTTGAGCCACTAAGATAAAGCAAAACCAAGGGATCCTTTACGCGGTCCATCTGTTGTCTGTCTGTCGGTCGTATTCTTATTAAACTTGAATGAATTTATTACCATTTGTGAATTTGCTTTCAAATGTGGGTGGTAGGTGATAGATGCCTTACAGGGACCTCAGTTTTATTTTGGGTCAAAGGTCATGTATGTAGATCAAAGGTCAAATGAGGTCAAATGTTCATGTAATAGGGCGAGACACATGGCTGTCACCTTGTGTTTTGGAACTTGGAAGTAGATATTTTAAGTTTAAGCAAAGGGAGTTTAGGAGTTATGTGAATGACAAGCAGTTGATTTAATCAGATTTTGATTTATCAAATTTTGGCGTATGGCCATGTGGCAATGAAGTAGAACAACAATGGGTTACAGAAGGCCATGAATTTTTATGTTTCTGGCTTAAAACCCCTGGTAGAGCCCCAAAAAACTTTGATAGAGACAAAAGAACAAAACGTAAGCACGTTCTGGTCATACCCTCATAGACATACATAACTAAAAGGCTTAGAGAAGGGTCATTAAGGAAATGAAGGGTCCAACCCCACAAAGTGGGAAAATAGACTTTAAATCATGATGATGATGATGAAAAATGTTGTTACTGAAGTTTGAAGACTTACATCATTATTAATTCAAAGTTGATGGAAATATTCTGATGTTATTTTTTTCTCTTGCAGGACATGATACCCACATAACGGCAGTTCTTACAAAAATAATGGTAGGTAATCACGTTGAGTGTTAATGTAACTTGCTTTGAACTAAGCACAATGTTACATTTTAAATGTGTGGATAGGGATAAGCAAAGTGAGCTTGCCATTTCAGAGTCAAGAAGCTGTCAAATAGATAATGCATAAAAGATTCAAATTCATCCAATTCCATCAAAATTTATAGTCTATTCTGTTGCCATTGCACAATTTTTGCATGATATTGGTGTACAATTGATGCACTGTTTGCAAGTGCAAAGTAATTATAATTAAAACATTTCTTCCTTTGATAATTAAGCGCAAACGCAACATGTTTTCGAGTGGCGGCATCGAACATCATTCAAAGACAATAATTGACATGTTGTAACTCCATCTCTCATACCTCCTTGGACTCACAATTAGAAAATAATTTCTAACTGGGAAGGGATAAATTGTCTTTTTGCAGGAGCATGACACTCGACAAGCACCCGTGTTCCTGCCCCAGGCCACCAACCAGGGATTCCCAATCGCTCCACATCGGACAAGCACCAATTCACAGGTAGATCACAGTTATAAAATATTTTCAATAATCTAAGGCTTCTTGTTGGTTGAGAGCCATGCATCATTTTTTCCCAACGCATGGACCGTGCTGTTGATACCACTTTGAAAATGATCATTGTAACTATCATGTGACCATGGATATAAGGCAAAAACTTACTTACTAATTATTAGATTTCCACAAATCGATCATATGAGTTGGTTATGCTTGTCTCTGAGGGAAAATGGCAGTACCAAACTGCTATTTTCTGCATGTAGTCAAATTGTTCTAGTTTTATGATATGTTATTATGTACTTCTAATTTATCCATGTACATTTATTGATGTAGACATTAGCTCATTTATTGAATAAAAAGGAAATATGATTTCTGTGTTGTATAATAAGAACAGCATAATGTCTGATATCCTAGAATGGCAGAAAAATGGAAGCCACTATTTATGAATGTGATAAAATAGAGGATACTTCTATCAAATTCCAATTTGAATTGGATCATTTTCTGTAGAATGGAGATGGTAATGACAATACTGAATATTTCTTGATGTCAGTGGACACAGGAAATACTGTACTCATTTGAAAATATCAGACATGTCTGCAACTTGATCTGATCTCTGTTTGGAGTGGACAGGTGTCTGACAGACCTACAAGCACTGGGGTAATAGTAGTGTAAAGCGCTTAGAGATGATAGGCGCTATATAAATCGAAACTATCATTATTATTTTTTTTTATTAGTCATGCAGTATTTTCATGTGTTCACCTCAAAGCCATCCAGAATTGTATATAATTGTTGACAAAGCAGCTGTCAGCAGAGCTAGTCTTGCTCCAAAACCAAGAATTCTTTTTGTAGGTTTCAAAATCTAATGGAACCAAGCCGGCCAAGAAACGTAGTCTCTTTGCCCAGCAGTTTGAGTCCACTCCGCCTGTTGATTTTGGAGTTACTCTGGACCCTCCCGTGAAAGCTGTGTTGTCACCTGACCCTATGCGGCCAGATGAGGGTAGCAGAGCAGGAGACGAAATGGAGACGGAAAGTGAGTTATGTCTAGAGTTCATTCTGACTTGTGATTCTGCACCCCAGAAACCATCAAAAACTTGCCACGGATGGATTTTGAGTTTGAGGTCATAGTCTGAAAGAGATTCTAACCTTTTCAATGATATATAATTACCTAAAACCTGATGGGAATTGCATAGAAATGCTTTTTAATTTGGGAATATATTCATAGGCCTCAACTGCAGGCACAGGGTGTTGTAGTATGAGCTGGGGAAAAATGGGATCCAAAACCTCCCTAGTAATCACTATGAAGAGATTATCAAATTAATTTGAAACTTGGCACTCTGATTGGGTATATTCTATTCATGATTAATTCCAACTTTCGGTGCAATAGCTTGTTTCTTTCAAAAACATATTAGGGATCAAAAGCGGAAGAGCAAACTGGTGTGAAGGAATAAAGGGGCAACCCCTAAATCATGGTCTATAAAATCTGAAAAAGATAACCACTCCCCATCCATTTTGTTTTCCCAAACCTTAAGATTTTAAGGAGGATTGCTCGTCAGAAAATTTAAAGCTCTAAAAAGCAACCATGCTGACCGAAGTTACGTCTTTTGATCCGTAGCACAAAATGGGATGCATAGTCACCTTTAGATTAGGTTGAAGTTTGTGTTGGAGTGGTATCACCTAGCATCGTATCAGTGAAACTTGATGTATTTTGACAATAATAAAGGGATGCATTCAACACACTTTCTAATTGTTTGAGAAATATTAGTGGGAATTGTGTTATTAGATTGTATGTGTATGAGAGGGCCTTAATAAAAATCCTGCTCGGATCGTAATGTTCGACCCTCTCATATTCATATTCATGTTGCCTTAGCGCTTTTACATCAACATTCCAGTTGGTTTACTATCCAAGCTTGAATCTGATGAAGCCTAAAAATGCCCTGCGCAAACCATTTGTCAAATGCTTCTATTGTTTGCATGTATTTGCTTATTTGGTGTTTATCCTTTATATTATAGTAACTCCTACACAAAAAAGAATAACACAAAACTAAACTAAAGAAACCAAAATATGTTCTTGTATCCATAATATATTTTTTGATAACGTTGTAGTTCATTTTTGATGTACTGTAACATGATGTGATATGGAAGTTATCCTATCATGTCATGTAATATTATTTGAATTTATTGATTTTACTTGGTAATGTCTTTTAGCCTTATCTTGCCATACAGTCTTCCCACTGTGACTTGTGGTGGGGGTGGGTTATTGAGGCCCGTGCACTGGACCATGACAATAATAGCTTCCATGGTCTGCTGCACGGGGCTCTATTGTCCGTTCTCCGGCATGGATTATTGTGGGAACCCTCTGTAGTATTTAATTTTTAAAAGTTGTCTTGTATTGTACGTGCCATTTGGCTGTATTTTAATTTAGGAGCTAAACGCCTGAGGGCAACAGTGTTTTAATTCCATTTTTGTTTCTGTCATTTGTATTTTATGTATGATTTGATGAATAAAATAATAATAATGATAATAATAATAATAACAATAATAATATGACATTTATAAAGTATTTTGTCCTTCCAAAAACCCACAGCTGTATCGACTCCATCAAGTACTGGTACAATCCAGGCATCACAGTCTTCTGGTGGTATCATCGATGGATCAGGCCTGATTAACACCAGTCTCCTAGGAGAAGTGGCTCACAAACAGGCGCAGGAGATCCACTTGGAAAATGTGTCCAAAATGGAGTCCATGTCGGAGGAGGAGATCCTGAGGGAACAAGCGAAACTGAGAGCAATGCTGGGTAAAATATGTGATGATCATGTTGATATCAGCTTACGTGAAAATAAGGGCTGCTTAAGTTTATTTTTACCAGAAGAAACAAGTGGGTAGTATCACTGATCTGTGCAAGTTCTCAGATTTTATTGTGTTATGTAGTTTCTTAAAATTTATTTTGTGGTCAGAGCTGAAACAAAAACTCTATCTGGCCAGATAACATTATTAAAGCGTGAAAAATGTAAGTAGGATACAGAAAAAGAGAGATTAGGAATGACTTTGGAAATTATTAATTGAATAAATTGATCAGATATTTTGTTCCTGACTTCTGTCATGAAATGTTGCTTCAGTTTTTCCTGAATAATAAATGTTAAGAGCATAAAAAAACTCATGAATATTTCACATTAAATACACAGTTTGTTACTTACAACTATGTTATAATTACTAACTAGAAAAAATGTACTATTAACTGTATGGATATGTTCATATGAATGGATGTTCATATTTCTATTATTTTTTTGTTTTGTCATCATTGGAAATTAGATATTGTGTAAAGATACATAGGCAATCAAGGTTTTTATGGGTCTAAATTATTTTAGTTTGCAAACTTCAGTGTACAGATTATTCCATCAATAGAGTGACTGGTCTAATTAACCGTACGCTGAAGTAAGCAGCCTAACATTATTTAGACTGCGTAAACCCAGGATTGCCTATGCAGAATTCTAGGTGGACTGATGAATGAACAGGTTTAGTTATGTTTCAACTTATGATTTCACTCTTAATATATTTGTTCCAGACCCCAGTCTGGTAGCATTTCTCCAGGCAAAGCACAAGGGAGATAAACCAGCTGAAAAGTGTGGGACTAACCAGCCGCAGGCAGATTCAGCGTCAAGTGCAGAGAGAATGGAAACTTCTAGTGACGCTCAAGCAGATGCAAGTGAGGTTGCTGTTTCAGTTGCGGGTGAGACTTCTACAGGGATGGAGTGTGAAGCTGAGGATGTATCTGTTGATGAAACTGTTCAAGGTTTGTTTTTGTTTTAAACTTGCTTTTGTGTGTGTTTTTGATTTATCTCATCTGGCCTGAATTGAGTTTATGCCGCGCGTGGCGTGGCGTCCGTCATCTGGCATCTCTTGTCCAGCTTCCGTCGTCCATCACAATTTCAAAATGCTTCTGTCCGATTTATGGAGCGCAGAGCTAACTGAGGGAGGAACGTAAAAAGCGTCTTCTTATTGGCACTTTTTACTTTCCTAAGTAAAGAGTACAAAAGTGCCCATAAGAGGGCGCTGTTCCGTTCCTCCCTCAGTTAGCTCAGCACTCCATATCCGGTACGTAGTGGCAATGCAACACATTGAATGATATAGCAAAGACACTATCCTTGAGTTCATTATATTTTTTATTGATCTGGCATTGTCCTCTTTGTTGGAAACTTTGTCAAATCAATTTCTAACTTGGTATACAAGTGCAGAGAAGAATATTCAGTGGAAATATTGTGCAAAGAGGTGTAGCGCCTGCATGATTTTAGGTGAGAAAAATGGTGTTTAGACTTCATGTACGACATATTTCACAGCTGATTTTGGCTGACTGTTTTGACTGCTGCATGTTAGCCACACCCGTGATTTTGGAAAAAATGTTTGGCTTATACGCTGGAAAGTATGGTATCACAAATGGAAGATTAAAACCAAAAACTAGCATACATAGAACTTTTTAATTGAGTAATGATGAAAATAAATAAGCAAAAATAAGCATAATTAATTCAGAATAAAAAGTGAAAACTTTTTGAAAATCTGATGAAATGATCATGTAATTACATCTGAAGACAGTGAATTACAAAACATCAATTTTGATTGAATGCGTTCTGCTGTTCCTTCTCGTCTCTTATCTTCTGCTCATCTTCTATCTGTCCTTGCCTTCTATTAACCAATGCAGCCCCGGTCGACGTGAAGGATGACTGGGTCAACATGAAGACGGTGGAAAGCGACAAGCTGAAATGGATGTCGGACCTGCCCAAACCCTCCGCCAAATCCGTGGAAGGTATCCAGGCCCGGTTTGACTTCAACGGTCAGCTGGTGGGAAGAGATGCTCAAATACCTGTACGAGAAGGCCTGTATCACCATGGTGATGAACAAGAGGTAATGCAAACGTGGAATATTTTGCGGTGTGAAATTGCGTGCATTTTACACTCCCCGTTCGGTGTCAGCGCAAACATAAAAACATGCAAACGTTTTAGCATTCATTTGGTTTTTGCACTTCTAACTGAACGTTCTGTTTGGTGTTTAGACAGTGTATGCATGCACGGCTAGCTGCTGCAGTGTTGTGCCCAATGTGGTTGCTTGCTCTGTGTTTCAGCTGTCTGCAAAAATAAAAACACGCAAAATTTCACCAAACTCTGCAAGTGCGAAAAATAAATTGTTAAAAAATTCCACTTTTACAATACTGTAAACGTGGAGTATTTCATGATTTTTTTTGCAGTTTTTGTTTTGTGAATGTGGCTTGGAAATAAAACATCCAAATACTTTGCTGTTGTTGAGGTTTTTGTATGTGAACAGTATGAATACATTGTGTAGTGCAACGTTTGGTCTATGTAAAAAAAAAGTTATTGATGCTGTACTGGTTTGGTAGCGTAAGCTCAAATAAAATCAACATTTTTATCTTGTAAAAGGTTAAAGGTTTGGTAAATTGGTGAAAAATGAAATTTTTCTCCCATTGTACTTTTTAGATAGACCCATATCCTGTAATGATGCCATGAAAGTCACATGCTCTGAAATGCTTCCATTTTGAGAAATAAATAGAAAAAAGTCAGGGGGTCTCCAACTTTTTTTTGTTTTTGCCACAGAAAATGTACATGATGATATCTGCTTGCTGATTGTTTAAAAAATTAAGCTATGTCACTGTAAACAAATTTTGGTTTGATCATGTTTCATGATATCTGATGTTACTGTACAGTACTTGGTGAAAGTGTCAAGAAAAATTTGTATGACCGACCAAAACTATA
Organism: Eucidaris tribuloides; assembly: GCA_001188425.1. Taxonomy (NCBI): domain Eukaryota; kingdom Metazoa; phylum Echinodermata; class Echinoidea; order Cidaroida; family Cidaridae; genus Eucidaris; species Eucidaris tribuloides. Next base: position 114,924 of record JZLH01S0191452.1, on the reverse strand, counting down.
CTTTGGCTTTTATATCTAATAAAGTAATCCTTAGATCTCAAGCAAGATACATTGTATGGGTACTTAACTCTTGTATGCTTGATTTTTTTAATAGCTCAACCAACAGTTGTGATTTTCTGTGAAATCAAATACACACAAAATTTCTCTTATTTAGACAAATGCAAAAATGAATTGTAAATTTTTTTTCAATTTTTACTGTGACACTTCTCAAATATGTCACTTGAACTTCTCTTGATGGGCAAGGATTATTGTGATTATAAATGTATTAAATATTAGTTATTGTTTCACTTGTGGGTTACCCACGCTAAAACTTGTAATTTTGTTCTATTAATGATGTCAAATGTCTGATTCCAGGTACCCGGCTATACCCTTCAGGAGTTGTTCACATTATCGCGAAGTGCAGTCCTGCAACAGAGAGTTCTGGCCCTCCAAACTCTGGCCAGAGTTATATACAATGTAAGTACTGAAAGGAATCTTACGTCCTGCACGTAGACCAAAGAGAGAAAAACATATGTATGTAGAAAGGTTTTCCCTTGTTGTCTAGATATGTGTATGTGTGTCTGCCATAAGGTCATGCTACTTTAAGCGGTCATACTATTTTATGTTTTCACTCATCAGTCACATTTTCCTGAGGGTTCACTTCCATTCATTCATGTTTTTAATTTTGTCCAAGGGAGGGGTGGGGGGGGGGGGTAGACTATGGATCCAAATAGTACCAGTCTCATCTGTCACAAACAGAGTTGATTTTTATGTTTTATTGTAACTCAAAGTGACTTAGTTTAGTGTTTACCTTGTATCATGAAAGGTAAATGAAAATACCATTCATTAATTATTTTATCGATGCAATAATAAGTTCATTCTTCCCACATTTGTATTCAAATTTGGTCAAAGATGGTTTAGGGTTGTGGCCTGGGGGTACCCTTGTGCGATGTCACAAAGTAAATGAATGAATGAAAAAATTGCACAAATAAATACTTAAACAGTAAACAAACAAATGAACAAGGAATCAAATAAATAATCCAAGAAATAGTGTAGACCTGTTCCATTTTGATAACGAG
>JZLH01S0191452.1:101520-113841 GCA_001188425.1 Eucidaris tribuloides | reverse complement strand
CCCCCCCCCCCCCGGAACTCCCTTGGAGGACAACGTCTCCCTGAGGACAGCTCCCCCAGGAGGACAACACCGCACATGAAACCACTCCCCCAGGACAACTCACCAAGGGACAACTCCCTCAGAGGGAAAACTCAGGGTTAATAAAGCTGCCAAACATTTGTAAAAAACCCAGGGCAAGTTGTTCTACAAGCCGGAGTTGTCCTATGCGGCAGTATCTCTTATGGGGAGTTGGTCCTCTGTGGACAGTTGCCCTCAATAAATTGTTCTCAGGCGCGAAGTATCCTCCTGCGGAAGCTGATATGGGGAGGGGGGGGAGGGGGTATTCCTAGACCTGACACCACAACCTACTTGTTTTCCTGCCTACGGATGAAACTGGCAGGAACTCCCCTGAATAGTCGTGTTAACAAAGCGGGGACACCTCGCCGACCCTCTTAGGGTCTGACTCCACGGAGTGTCCTCGCGACGCGCGGACGAGGATGATAAGATGTTCATGACACCGCGTGCGCCGCCCTGACTACCTCCAGCGATTGTTAGCGGAGTGCGGGAGGGTCGTTCATCATTCAACAAGCCCTGCAGCAGAAACAATGATAAAAAACAAAATTAATGGAATTGGTCACACTTCTCATACAGCCCATTGCCGACTGTAAATACAGCTTAAACTGTACCCAACATCATCACCAAAAATCCCCAAAACCCTAAAGCCTAACCGTAACTCCAACCCTCACTACAACAAAAACCTAACCTGAACTAAACCCTAAACCAGACATGAACTCAAACCTTAACCTGCATTCACAAATCAAAATACCAATCAAACCTGTCTTTACTGCCCATCTCTCCATTAGGCAACCATCATGCCATATACTGCCGCCACTAAAATAGACACCCATGAACACAAATTGTGTATTGAACATGTCGACACAACAAAATACAAAAAAAATGATTTGAGCAAGTCTGTTTTTCATGTTTAACAATGTTAAACACCCTTTGTTGCATTGATTTTCCAACAAAAACCCAGCATTTCCCTCTCATACATGAGGCGATTTAGCCCAAATTTTACAGATTTTGCTGCATAAATTTGTATAATAATATTTAATTATTGATTAAAAATGAATCAATTCAGAACTTTTAAATGTAGATTACAGCCACGGCCCTGAAAACCTGCACCGACCATGTTCAGTTATGCATTATGGTGCCGCTAAATTTGACATTCCACATGTTTGATTAGCTGTTAGTACAAGCCCAAAAAGGCCTGGTCTGATTAGGGTTTAAGCTGAGTTTGTTGATTTGCCCACAACAAAAATGTTTGTGCTCAGAATCTGATCTAACTAAAGATAGGTACAATTAACAATGGCAATGTTAAAGAGAATACACAGTATATGCCATTCTTTAGTTACTACGAGACACAAATTCGATCTTATAATATCACCCCAGGACTTTACTATAAATTTCGTTGATTACTTGCAGAACACAACATTTGTACTATCAAACTGCCTTTCAAACCTTACTGTGAGCAGATAGCGTATTCTAAAAATGTCACTACAGTACAGTTGAGAGAGTAGTGAAAACAACAGAACACTTCGTTTTGGACATATCTGTTACACAAATCCCCACTTACTGACAACAAGTACTAACACAGAAAATCAATCGTGGGACTAAAGTAATTGTTGCCAACACACTGCAGCAACGGAGCTTACTCCGACCGGGTACTCAAACTACCAATTCCTCAGCTTTTTATTGCATATGAATGTGAATTATAGCTCCCACATTATAATTGCAAATGCTAATTTACTCTCACCTGGAAACCAATGAAATGTGAAATTTTGATGAAAGATATTTTTCAGCATCAACCGGTTACTGTGTGTTCTCTTTAAAACTTTATGATTCATATTGCTGTTCCCTGTAATAAGCCTCTTCTTCACTCCTCTACCTTTATGACATCGCTGACTGGCAATGTGTTCATCTGGTTTGCTTTGCTTTTTTGTTCTTCATCTTCAGTCCTCATCAATCATCATCAAAATCATCCTCATTTTCTCCTCCTTACATCACTGGATGACTTTTTCACTTGGTAGCAATGGTTGTGCGTACCTGCCTAGCCCTGGTGCCATGTTACACTTTATCCAGTGCTCCTGAACACAGATTCAATGAAGAACAAAATAAACATGCATTGTAGTTCTCTAAGCATATCATACACAACTAAAACAAGATTACTCACAATCCTTGACAATATAACATAGGATTTATAGTGGAAAACATGTATGGTAAAACTGCCACTCACAGATTTTCACTATTTTTTTTTAACAACAAGATGTTGATTGATTTGAGTGCAAATTTTTTCAATGCTTTATATCTTGCACTAGACAAACAGTGAATGAAAGCATGTTGGGTCATGCAGGTCAAGTTTGAAAAATCGATCCGTCCATTATCGCGTTCTCATTTACGACGATGAACTCAAGACTGTGATCAGATTTTAATGAAATTTTGAGATCAGGTATGACATGATACAAAGATAAAATATTTTTCCTGATGTTGACAGCCGTCAATTGACAAAGGTCATGAGGCCTCATACACATCTGATTTCGGCTCATTATCATGATAACTCAAGAAAGGCTATTGGCATTTCAATGCACTTGTGACAGTAGTCGTATGAGGGTAATGATGAATGATAAGTTTCAGAGGTGAAAGGTCAAAGGTCACAAGGCTGTACACAAGCATGATTTGGCTCTCCAATCCCATGTAACTTTAAGCCTTTCAATTATAAATCAAATGAGCTGGCGGAGTACTGACGCGTAGCAAACATCAACTTCACACAGTCAAACTTTCTCTAGTTATTTTTTCAAATTGGAAGGTATCGTTAAACAATTCCCTTGTATAAATTGACATCATCAAATGAGTCCAAAATAATTGAGGATAATTCGCAGATTTATTTCTGTTCCATCAAAACATTACCTCATATCTCCAGTTGAACCAGGAAGAGCAGCAAGGCTTCGATCCCGGCGATAACCCCTTCAGCCGACTCATTCCAGGACAAACGTAGGAGAAAGAGAACTCGGCGGCTTTCAACAACCTCGAGGATCAGGGCGACTCTTGAGTTTCCTCCAAGAGAGTTGGTTCGACACTGCAAGCCGTATAAAAATTACACACTATTATTATTCATTAATCAATTATTCTACAGACTTTTTCAGTTTTGCCCGAATGTGATAAGTGCCATAGTAGCCGGGCTTCTAGCAGCATAACAAAAATGCATGCTTTTAATACAGCGATGACAAATGTTCGGCCGAAGTGTAAAGAATGCATAGATGAAGATTACTCATCTTTTTTTATACTTCTGGGAAAGCCTCCCCCCCCCCCCCCCCCCCCCCCCCCCCCCCCCCCGATATGGAGACTGCTTAGCAATGTAACCGATGCAGCCCCGGTCGACGTGAAGGATGACTGGGTCAACATGAAGACGGTGGAAAGCGACAAGCTGAAATGGATGTCGGACCTGCCCAAACCCTCCGCCAAATCTGTGGAAGGCACCCAAGCCCGGTTTGACTTCAACGGTCAGTTGGTGGCAAGAGACTCTCAAATACCTGTAAGGGAAGGCCTGTATCACCATGGTGATGAACAAGAGGTAATGCAAACGTGGAATATTTTGCGGTGTGAATTTGGGTGCATTTTACACTCCCCGTTCGGTGTCAGCGCAAACATAAAAACATGCAAACGTTTTAGCATTCATTTGTACAAAAACATGAAGAATCGAGCGAAAAAGGTGGTGGCAAGAGCCATGAGGGAGGAGGCTAAGAAGGAGTTGAGGGATTTAGAGGAGAGTCCGAACAGGGTGTATGGGATGATAAAGGCTATGAGAAGAGAGGGAAAGGATGTGGAGGGGGACAGATGCGTGAGGAGAGAAGATGGAAGGTTGAATTTTAGTGAGAAGGACAGAGGTAGAGTGTGGAAAAGGCATATGGAGAAAATTATGAATGAGGAGAATGAGTGGGATCAGAGGGTGGAAGCTGACATAGTGGAAGGGCCGGTTGAGAGGGTTAGTCGGGAAGAAGTTGTGAAGGCAATGGGGCAAATGAAAACCGGTAAGGCTGTTGGACCCTCGGGTATGAGTGTGGAGATGATTAGTGCAAGCGGGGAGATAGGGATTGGCACGATGATGGAGATGTGTCAGAGAGTGTTTGATGGAGGAGGGATGCCGGATGAGTGGACACTGAGTGTGGTGGTCCCAATTTTCAAAGGGAAAGGTGATTCAATGAGCTGTGGTGCATATAGGGGATGAAGTTGCTGGAACATGGAATAAAGATAACGGAAAGGGTTCTAGAAAATAGACTTCGGAAAATAGTGAGGGTGGACGGGATGCAGTTTGGCTTTATGCCAGGGAGGGGAACGATGGATGCAGTATTTATTCTCATGAGACTTCAGGAAGAGTACAGAGCGAAGGGAAAGAAGTTGTACATGTGTTTTGTTGATCAGGAGAAGGCATTTGATTGAGTCCCAAGGAAGGTGATAGAGTGGGCGATGAGAAAGAAAGGTATACCGGAGGCAATGGTCAGAGTGATGATAAGTTTGTATGAAGGGGCTAAAACAAGAGTTAGAGTTGGGTCAGAGTTATCTGAGGAATTTGAAGTGAAAGCAGGATGTGTGGAAAGAAGGTGAGGGCAAATTCAGTTTTGTGTAGGAAATGGATTCTTGGGAGATGCACAAGGATGAAGAGAGTGACCCCGAGGTTGGCAAGAGATTTTGTGTGTGGAAAATGTGAAAAAGGACCAGGAGAGATGGTGGAACATGTTGAAAAGTTGTGTGACGAGGTGGAAACAGTGAAAGAGTTTTCAACTTGGGGGACAGGGTGAGTGTGAGTGGAGGGTGCAGGGCAGCTGTGACAGCAAGGGCAAGATTTGGATGGGTGAAGTTTGGGGAATGCGGAGAGTTGTTATATGGGAAAAGGTTTCCTCTGAAGATGAAAGGATTAGTTTATAGGAGTTGTGTGAGATTGGCAATGTTGTATGGGAGTGAAACGTGGTGTTTGAGTGACAATGAGATGGGGATTCTGAGAAGGACTGAGAGAGCAATGGTGAGAGCGATGTGTGGTGTGAAGCTGATGGACAGGAAGAAGACTGAGGTTTTGATTCAGATGTTGGGTTTGGAAGAGATGGTGGATCAGATGGCGAAGGCGAACGGAGTACATTGGTATGGACATGTGTTGAGGAGGGATGTTGATCATGTTTTGAGAAGGGCGCTTGAGTTTGAGGTGGCTGGTCAGAAAGGAAGGGGGCAACCGAAGAAGACATGGAAGAAACAGGTGGTGGAGGAGAGTAGGAGGGTTGGGTTGAGGGAGGAGGATGCGCTGAATAGAGTAAAGTGGAGGGAGGGGGTGAGGGTGATTTCTGTGAGTGCGAGGTGAATCCGGCCACCCCCGTAGCTCGGGGACTAAACCGGATTTAAAACGTGGATTACTACTACTACTACTTGGTTTTTGCACTTCTAACTGAACATTCTGTTCGGTGTTTAGCCAGTGTATGCATGCACGGTTAGCTGCTGCAGTGTTGTGCCCAATGTGGTTGCTTGCTCTGTTTCAGCTGTCCAGGAAAATAAAAAAGTGCGAAGTTTCACCAACTCTGCAAGTGCAAAAAAATAATTGTTCAAAAATTTTCTTTTTACAGTACTGCAAATGTGGAGTATTTCAAATTTTTTTTTTGCAGTTTGCATGGCATGAATATTGCTTGGAAATAAACAAGCAAATATTTTGTTGTTGTTTTTGTATGTGAATAGTGTGATACAGGTAAAGTGCAACATTAAAGGTTAAAGGCAGTATATAGTTTTGGTAAATAGTGAAAAATTAATTTTTTTCTGTTAGTGCTTTTTAGATAAACCCACATCATGAAATGATGCCATGAAAACCTCATGCTCTGAAATGCCTCCAAAATAGAACAAATTAAAGTTGTAGGAAGTGAAGGAAAGTTTTTTGGGCAGTTTTGGAGATCATTAAAGGGGTACTCCGGGCCAGGTTCAAATCATATTCACCAGATTGCTAAAAATATACTCTTTTATAATGTATGTTTTTTGTTAAAATTAAGAGGCCCAATTATTTTTAATTGATTTTTCAAATTTGCTAAAACTGTATTCTGGTACGAATCTGTATACTCCCAGAATGCAATGCGCAGCTTTTTTCGTGACGTAGCATCCCCACCTATGCTGCAAACTCTGAATTTGCTAGCAGCGTTAGCGCAGCAAGAATATACGGCCGTCGGCCCGCGCCCGGCCGGCCTTCCAACTCAAACTATGTCCTCAATCATCAAATTATACACAACAAACTCACCACACATTCTCTTTGATGATAAGATTTTCGAACTTTATTCCAAAATTCATCTTCGATTGTTCTACCCAGTCCTGCCAACCAGTACGGATTTTTCCAGGGCAGTTCTGTTCTTATTAAAGTTACTAGGCGGTGCGTTCAACAACAAAAACATACAAATATAATAAGAATAGAACATGAATGTCCAAAATAAATTAAACTACTGAACCAAATGCCTTTGTTACTATAGTGAGTTGAATACAATACCCAAATTGTAATGGAAATAACGTATTTTCATTCACTGGTGAGTGACGGAACAAAAGGTTTGTATTATTCATGCTTTTTCTCATAAGAAATTATTTGGTTCAGCTGTTTCAAATATTTTTCTTATTCTCATTCTAATCTTTCTTTTATTATGTGACCTTTTTATTGTTTACCGTACCGCCTAATAACTGTAATACGAACACAACTGCCAGGAAAAATCCGTACCACTTGGCAGCTATGCCGGCAGAGTTACATAATAAAAGAAATGAGATTAGAATGAGAATAAGAAAAATATTTGAAACAGCTGAACCAAATAATTTCTTATGAGAAAAAGCATGAATAAAGCAAACCTTTTGTTCGGTCACTCACCAGTGATTGAAAATATGTCATTTTCCATTACAATTTGGGCATTGTATTCAACTCACTATAGTAACAAAGGCATTTGGTTCAGTAGTTTAATTTATTTTGGACATTCATGTTCTATTCTTATTATAATCGTATGCTTTTGTTGTTGAACGCACCACCTAGTAACTTTAATAAGAACAGAACTGCCCTGGAAAAATCCGTACTGGTTGGCAGGACTGCGCAGAACAATCGAAGATGAATTTATTTTGGAATAAAGTTCGAAAATCTTGTCATCAAAGAGAATGTGTGGTGAGTTTGTTGTGTATAATTTGATGATTGAGGACATAGTTTGTGTTGGAAGGCCGGCCGAGCGTGGGCCGGCGGCCGTATATTCTTGCTGCGCTAGCGCTGCTAGCAAATTCAGAGTTTGCAGCTTAGGTGGGGATGCTACGTCACGAAAAAAGCTGCGCATTGCATTCTGGGAGTATACAGATTCGTACCAGAATACAGTTTTAGCAAATTTGAAAAATCAATTAAAAATAATTGGGCCTCTTAATTTTAACAAAAAAACATATATTATAAAAGAGTATATTTTTAGCAATCTGGTGAATATGATTTGAACCTGGCCCGGAGTACCTCTTTAATGTATCACAAGAATACGAGAGGACCCAAAGGGGAACCTTGTGGGACACCACAGAAATCAACTTAAGATGGGACATTTTACCTTTGAGGTTAACAAATTGTTTTCAGTTTGACAAGTAATTCCTAAAGCAATCCAAAGCAATCCCACAAATCCCATAATGATGTAATTTATCAATTAAAGTTTTGTGGTTAATCATGTTGAAAACTTTCAGAAAGTCGAGGAAAACTCCACTTGTGTGTGGCATGCTATCAAAAACATTGGAAATTTTGTCAATAAATGTCCATTTAGCATGTGTTTTTTCTTTATGAAAACCAAATTGAGAATCAGATATCACATCAAAATTGATGAGGAAATTAAACTACATGCATATACCAACCTGTCAAGAACCTTAGAAAGTTAAAAAGTTATGGTTCTTAAGCTCAGTGACATGATTGGGAGAAATAAAAAATGCCTTTAGAACCAAACTGGTTGAAAGATAAAACCAAATGTACACCAGATGGAATGGATCTCCTGGCTGGAAGGATTTGTCTTGAGTTTGTTTATTTAAAGCGCAAGTTTAGTTTTGGCGATTTCTCTTTAACTTGAAAGGTTTTTGCCAAAAGGTCATATCACACCAATAACAGATTCTGAATGTCTTTGTTTTTTAAAAGTAAGTAATAAAAAATCTCGGGGGTGGGGGTGTGGTTGTGACCCCAAGATTTTCAACTATATTTTACATTATAGCATCCAATGGGTTAATAAGGTGTTAAGGTTATCTAAGTTATACCTCGTCAGAAAGAGGACTCTGCTCTAACTAATGATATTGTGTTTGTCACATAAACTTCCCATGAAGGGCAATGATTATTGTTGTAATGGCTCAGTGGATAAGACTTTGGTTTCTCAACCTAGAGGTCCGTGGTTCAAAGCGGCTCCGGGTCATGGCGGTTGTGTCCTTGGGTAAGGCACTTTATCCCCATTACCTCGTCCCTCGGATAGGGCTTAAAGCCGGAGGTCCCGTGTTGAGACAGAAACACCTCAGCACGTAAAAAAACCCACGTATTCATCGAAAAGAGAAGGGTGAAAACCCGGTGTTATGGTCACATATCCATATGCAAAACTACCCAGGACTGGATGCCTGGGGTAACAGTGATTAAGTTGGCTTTTCTAGTCCCCATCTTCCGTAATGATTTCAAAACAGTAATAATAACAATAAAATGCATTAAATGATGAAAGGGCTTTCAATTCCTATTTTACCCATGCAGGGTATCCATGCTAAAACTTTTAATTTTGTTCCATTAATGATGTCAAATATCTGATTCCAGGTACCCGGCTATACCCTTCAAGAGTTGTTCACATTGTCGCGTAGTGCAGTCCTGCAGCAAAGAGTTCTGGCCCTCCAAACTCTGGCCAGAGTTATATACAATGTAAGTACTGGAAGGAATCTTACGTCCTGCACGTAGACTGAAGAGAGAAAAACATAAGTACAAAGAAAGGTTTTCCCCTTATTGTCAAGATATGTGTACATGTGTGTCTGCCGTAATGTCGTGCAACTTTAAGCTGTTATTAGTAATTTAAGTTTTCACCCATCAATCACATTTTCCTGAGGGTTCACTTCCATTCTTTCATGTTTTTATTTTGTCCAGGGGTGGGGTGGGGCATTGGGAGGTGGGGGGGAGGGAGAGGAGACTACAGATCCAAATAGTACCAGTCTCATATGTTTCACACGAGAAAGATGATTTTTAAGACTCTCTTATGACAAAATACCTAATAAACATTACTGCCTGTGATTTTTTTTGTCTCATTGTGACTCAAAGTGACTTAGTTTAGTGTTTACCTTGTATCATGAAAGGTAAATGAAAATACCATTCATTAATTATTCTATTGATGCAATAATAAGTTCATTCTTACTGCATCTATAACCAATCTTGGTTAAAGGTATTGGCTAACATTTACCACAGTTAAAAAAAATCTGAGCTACATGATTCCCCATGTTACCATTGTCTTTGATCAGATCTAAAAATGACGCCCAGAAAAAATTGTATTTCAAAATGATTATTTAGTGCTGTAAAAAAGTGAAAATCGTAAGTTGATCAAATTCACTGTACACTGTGTGTACACCTACGCTATTTAAACTCGCCCCGAGTTTTAATTGTTTATTCATGCATAACTTGCCATTGGCAGTGCAACTTTCCAAACTTTTTTATTCTAGGGTGTTTATTTGTCCATATGAACACTACTATGTTGTTCAGATATCAAAATTTGACAATTTTTTAAATTGAAGCTCCACAATGTTAGCCTATTACTAAGCGGATGGTTAAGGATTATGGCCTAGGGGTATCCCCGTGTGATGTCACAAAGTAAATGAATGAATGTAAAAATTGCGCAAATAAATACATAAACAGTAAACAAACAAATGAACAAGGAATCAAATAAATAATCTAAGAAATAGTGTAGACCTGTTCCATTTTCATAACGAGACATTGCTTCAGTCTCCATAGCTTTGGGGGGGGGGGGGGGGCTTCCAAGAGTATAAAAAAAAAGATGAGTATCTTCATCTATGCATTTCTTTACTTCAGGAACATTTGTCATCCTATATTCAAGCATCAACTTTTGTTGTGCTCTAGAAGCTCTCCAGCTGTGGCGCACATCACATTCTTGAAATTAAACAAGTCTGTAAAATGATTGATTAATCAATAAATTAGTATGTAATTTTTATCGCGCTCAGTGTAGAACCAACTCTCTCGGAGGACAGCTCAAGAGTCCACTGATCTCGAGGTTGTTGAAGGCCGGAGTTCTCTTTCTCCTACGTTGGTCCATGGATGAGTCAGGTGAGGGGGTCATGTCGGCCGGGATCGAAGCCTTGGCTGCTCTTCTAGTTCAACCTGGAGATGAGGTATGTTTAATGGAACAGAAGTAAATCTTGAATATCCTGAATTATTTTGGCACTCATTTGATGATGTCAATTTTAAAGGAATTGTTTAACAATACTTCCAATTTTTAAAAAAATAACTAGAGAAGTTTGACTTTGCGAAGTCGATGGTATGCTTCCACAGTCAGCACTCCCACCCAGTTTGATTTAAATTGAAAAGCCTCAAGTTACCATGGGATTGAGACCAAATCATGCTTGTATAAGCCCTTGTGACCTTTGATCATTCACCTCTGAAATCTAATCAGTTCATCAGTACCTCATACGACATACCTGTCCCAAGGTGCATTGAAATCTGATAAGCCTCTCTTGAGTTATGAAAATGAGCCAAAATCAGATATGTATGAGGCCTCACAACCTTTGTCATTGACCTGTCAACTCAGAAAAATAATTTTATCTTTGTATCATAGTACATACCTGATCCAATTTCATTAAAATCTGATCACTGGTTCTTGAGTTATCGTCGTAATGAGAACCGATAATGGACGGACGGATGGACGGACATTTTCAAACTGACATGCATGACCCAACATGCTTTCATTCACTGTTGTCTAGTGTAAGAATAAAGCCTCAAAAAATTGCACTTCAAAACTGTCAGTTAGTGTTTAAAAAAGTAAAAATTTGTGAGTGACAAGTTTTACCATACACGTTTTCCCCTATAGATTGTAGTGTTGAGTAAACCATCTGGTTGACGTTTATTGTGAAGGTATTGTGAGTCCGATCTTGTTTTAGTTGTGTATGATATGTTGAGAAATTACCTGCATGTTTATTTTGTTCTTTATTGAATCTGTGTTTAGGAAGCACTGGATAAAGTATACACATGGCACCAGGGCTATGCAGTACCTCCCATGTTACCTGTCAAAAAGTCATCCAGTGATGAAGGAGGAGGAGAAGATGAAGATGATTTTGATGATGATGAGGATGAGGAGGATGAAGATGAAGAACAAAAGCAAATCAAACCAGATGAGCATATTGCCAGTCAGGATGTCATAAAGGTAGAGGAGTGGAAGAGAGGTCTATTGCAGGGGAACAGCATATGAATCCCAAATTTTTAACATTGCATTGTTATGTACCTATCTTTAGTTAGATCAGATCTGAGCAAAAACATTTTGTTGTGCAAATCAACAAACTCAGCCTTAAACCCTAATCAGACCAGGCCTTTTGGGCTGTGCTAACAGCTATCGAACATGCAAATGTCAAATTTAGCACACATATTTACTGACGTAATCTGCATTTAAAAATTCTAAAATTGATTCATTTTGAATTAATGATTAATTTATTATACAAATTTATGCACAAAATCTGTATTTGGGCTTAAATCCCTCATGTAAGCGAGGGAAATGCCGGGTTTTGGTGGAAAAACTCAATGCAAAAATGTTAAACATTTTTAAACATGAAAAAACAGCTATGCTCAAATCGTTTCTTTAGTATTTTGTTGTATCGTCAGGTTTAAACACAATTTGTCTCCATGGATGTCTATTTTAGTGGCCAGTATAGGCAGATGGTTGCTATGGAGAGATGGGCAGTAAGACAGGTTTGATTGTATGTGGATCAGGTTAAGGTTTGAGTTCATGTCTGGTTTAGGTTAAGGTTCAGGTTAGGGTTTGGTTGTAGGTGAGGGTTGGAGTTACGGTGAGCTTTAGGGTTTGGGGACTTTGGGTGATGGTGTTGGGACAACTTCAAGTTGTATTACAGTCCAGTGGCTTGTAATGAGAAACTGTGAACAATTCCAATTATTTGTTTTTTGTCATTGTCTCGTGATGCAGGGCTTGTTGAAGATGACGACCCTCCCGCGACTCCGCTACATCCTGGAGGTCGTGAGGCCGGCGCCACCGGTCGTCATGAACATCTTATCCATCCTCGTCCGCGTCGCGAGGCACTCTGCTG